>JBBIGC010000145.1:13496765-13520830 GCA_037576955.1 Lepidarchus adonis
TTCAGCTTTAATGCTTTTACAGATGTCTCAAATGTTCCTCAAGCACTCTCTGATATATGATAGAATTCATGGTGATGTGATGGTGAACTGGCCAGTCCTGTAGTAGCAAAGCATCCCCAAACCATGACACCTACACTTCCATGCTTCACAGTTGGTATGAGTTTCTTTTACTGGAATGCTGTATTTTGTTTACGCCAGACACGTCCTTTGTTCTGGTGTCCAAATAATTAAATTCTATAATCTTCTTTCTGTAGGCCTCATGCAGCTCTTTTGAGCTCACCATAGTGACTCACCAACCATCAGGAGCACACCAAACTAAATGTATGAGGTTTAAATAGGGCAAAATTAGTTCAAAATGAAAAAGCAATGTTCTAATTATGTGTACCTGATGTGCTATACCTGTCTGTAATTTGAGCCATTTTAACTGTGAATAAAGGTGGGATGGGGTGTCCTAATTTGTTCCTCACCAGACATCACATTTTTGTAGAATTACATTTTAGTGAGATTTTGAAAAGTATTTTCTTCAGTTTTATTTGTTTTAATTGAATCCATCACTATTGTTAAAATAGAGATTAAATATCCATATGTCCAAGAATACAAAAACACACAGACTCTCATAGGGTGTCCTAGGGACCTGGATCCATTTACATACCTGGATATGAACTGCAAATAATTACACCTATAAGCTTACAATGTGAAATTAGTAGTTCTAGGCTGAACTCTCACCTTTCTCATGATCATCTACAGTCTTGTCCCTGATTTCCTTAGACAGCTCTTTGGTCTTTACTATGGTGAAGAGTCCGATTGATTGATTCTGTGGACAGGTGTCTTTTATACAGGTAACTAGTTGAGACAGGTGCCTTTAATGTGGGTGATGAAATTAGTAGAATCTAACCAGTGTGTGGGAGCCAGAATTTTTAATGGTTGGTAAGGGATCAAATACCAGTATTTCCCCCAACGATAGGCCACCCCATTCTATAAGTAGGAAATGCTAAGATAAGTTGCCACGTTATTAGCTGCAGTGTTATTGAATTTACCAATCTGAAGTAAAAGCATTTAAGCTGATGCTTAACTCATATATCATGCCGCAAAGCAAGAGCTACGCTGCATAATTTAAGCTCCAGGCATCTTTTGTAATATCAGGTATAAACACGTCCAATATCAGTGATAGAAAAGTAGCACAGTTGCAATTGACGTTTATGGATCCAATTTCAAGAAAGTTAAGCCTAATCATTTTTGCATTTTAGTGTTGCTAATTTTATACAAAAAAATGTACATATAGATGGATGATTGACATGGCTGTATGACAGTGCAGTGCAGAGCCGTTCTCCAGCAGCAAAGAAGGTGAGGTTATACTTAGTAAAGCTGTTCATATGCTGCAATTACACAGAATCAACTCTACAAGTCTGCATTTTTTGGTTCATCGACTACCCTGATGGCTAGGCCAACTGCTAACCGCTAATTCCAGCAACTTGTTTTTGGTTTCTCGTGGTGTGTTGTGGGGGGAGCAATGCATTATGGACTGTGTAGTGTGTGGAGCAGAGTACGGGTGGGTAGAAAGAGCATTGGTTTTAGCGGAGAGTTAGCGAGAGAGCATGGGCAGCTCACTTTGGAGCAGCTTGCAAATGGAAACGTGCTGAGAGAAAACAGAAATAAAGTCACAGGTACCAAAAGGGAACTCTGCCTTCGAATGAGGTAGGAATGAGTTCCTACCAGAGGTGAAGCAAGTCTAAACATAGATTATTGTTATTATTACTTTAAGTTTTGTTTGATATTGTTAGTTTGTCTGGTGATAATGGTGCTCTTTTAACAGTCATCGTTTAAAGACAGCAAGAGGCAGGTCTAACGATCAAAGGAAATTAATTCCACCACTTAGCGGCCAGATCTGCGATTTATGGGGTCTAGATGCCCTGAGCATGATGCTCTAGCTAGATGTGACCCAGGGTTTGATCATTACAGATAGGCAGATAGGACCAGGACATGTGTTAGCCAGCAAGTGTCAGCCTGTTAAAGCTAATGCGGGCAGTCACAGCAGCAGTGTTAGAATTTTAGTGTATTGAAGACAAAACCTGTTGCTGCATTCTTAATTAGTTGTGAAGATTGTGTGGCTTTCAGAATGAGTCCAGCCAGAAGTGAGTTGCAGTCCAGTTCTGAGATGATGAGTGACTGGAAGAGTATATCCAAGTAGCATCAGTAGAGAGGAATGGACAGATTTTCTTCAAAGCTACATCGTTTAGTCAGGGAACATAATTGTAACATATTCTTTTTCAATTGCAGATTTTTAAGTGCCATTGATTAATTAAGGTTTTGTGTAAAAATGTCCCCTGGGAAAGTAAATGTTGTGTACCATTAAAACTAACTTAAACTAATTTAAGGTTATTAGAATTGGCAATTGGAACCTAAAGGTTACATTTACATTGGAAATGTGCAACAGGAGACTAAAATTTACCAGAATTTGTTTTTTCTGACAGGATGTCAGGGCTGACCACAGTTTTTTTCCTTTACTATTTAAATTTAAGATGTGTTAGCTTCTAATCATTTTCAAAATTGGAGCACACACTAAAAAAAAATGTCAGCAGAAAGAAACTGAAAGCTTTTTCAGAGAGGAAAGAATTTTCACTAAAAACAACACCCTTTAGTTTATACCACACAAAGACTCCCTGCCAAAATATGTGGAGCAAAAAAAACAGAAATTATAAAATTATAGCAATTTTGTTCAAAAGGCAACAGCAATGTCAAGCTGACAAGCTAATCTCAGTAATTATACCCATGTACGTAATGGCCTTAATTTAAGAAAGAGAATGAGCCAGGTCTCCAATGAGTCCCCCTTGATTTAGTCCCAATTAAGAGAAGCTATTATTAGAGAGGCAATGTCGGTCTCTTCTCATCACCCACTCACTGATCCATATCACGACCGACACCCACAGCTGTTACATAATAGTCGCCAGTTAAATCCTGAGACATAACAACCTCCTGGTCCTGCTTTCTCTCTTTCATTCACCCACCTTTTACTCACATACATCATAAATGATTTGGGGCGACAGATAATCATACTATCAGTATGATTCACATTAAGCTAATATCACCAACCAACAAACTTGGCAAATGCCAGTGGACACAGAGAGGGGTGGCTGACATTTATGAGCACATTATTTGGGCCAAGAGTAGCACTGGCTACCAAGAAATAGCCCACACATGCCCACGCCACACAGAACTCAGTAACACACACATTCGTTCACTCATATACACACTTTAATCCGGGCAGGGTTCAGTTCCAGCACCAACGTGCAAATAGACCACTTACAGTCTAAACTGGGTAATTAGATCCCTAATCAGGGATCAGAACCACAGCGCAGTACTACATAATGAAATTCCACACTCTTGCACAAACACACACACTCCCTGACCTAATGGACTCCTATTCACACAGCCTTAAGCAGCTGTCAGTGATATTCTCCCTGTCACTCAAAAATGCCACCACATATGAAATGGACAGAATAATGAAAACCACGAGTAATTGAGTTATTAATACCCAGAACATAATAAGCAGTAGAGTCTACAGTCCTTCTGGAAATTCTCTCCTACATATTCTCATCCATGGAGAGAGATATTACATCAATGCCATTGAAGTGCATTTACTTATTTGTGTGCTCCAGAACGACCATCAATAAACACCTTGATCTGATCTGACAATGCATCTGAGGGCATTTGAATTGCTGATATTAGGGAAAACACTCTTAAGTATGCTTGTAGGTATTAGGGCTATATATTGGAAAATTGTATCTTAGTTTGTATTACGATATGCATCTTGTATAAAGTGTACATTTACCACTAGACGTTGAATGTTGAATAAAACATTTGACTTTTTACAAGGAAACACATTCAGATGTACGGAAAGCAATAAATGCAGATTCATTACAATTTATTACTTCTTCCATTGTTCAGGATTCAAGATTTGTACTCATTTTACCAGTTCTTGAATTTGCAATGTGGTTTCTGAACAGCAGTTACAGCTCTGCAATGTTTAGAATTTTGTAATGAAATTTTACTACAGATTTTTTCCCCCAAGTAATTTTGGACCATTTCTTCGTTTGCTATGAAATATTCCCATGGCATCCAGTGTTCTTAAATAAAAAGAAAAACAACAAGGTTTAAATATGACACTGATGGTATGTTTTTGTATTGAAATAGAGTTAGTCATTGTGAATCACACACTAAGTACACCACAAAGAAACATGATCTCTGCACTTAACTGATCACACATGGAGCAGAGTGCTATCAACAACACTCGGTGAACAGTGTAACAGAACAGTAACTTGATGTAGGGTACCTAAGGATCAGAGGTAGGCAATAACAAAGTACATATATTTGAGTACTGTGCTTAAGTTTTTGAGTATCTATACTTTACTTGAGTAGTCTTTTTTGGGAAACTTTTAACTTTCACTTTACTACATTTGAAAGACAACGGCGTACTTTTTACTTCACTACATTTCTGCCTCACCATTTATAGCATTTTTATTGATGGTAGATCCTTTTGACTCTGCCATTTTAAAAGTGGCTTGCAAGCCAAAAAATTGTGGGCACTCCTGCAATAAATATTTTACTGTTGTACTTTTAATACTTAAGTATTTTTGGAAGCAAGTGCCTCAGTACTTTCACTTAAGTAAAATTTGACTGTATGACTTTCACTTGTATTGGAGTAAGATTTGACTAGTGGTATCTGTATTTTCACTTAAGTTAGATACTTTGTCTGCCTCTGCTCAGGGTTGTCCAGGCTGGGACTTGAACCTGCAGTCCGCCAATTTCTAGGACAATGTCCTAACCACTAGGCCACAGTGCGGTTTAAATGTATTGATATAATGTTGAAATGCATGATTTGTCATTAACAGCAAGAGATTAAAGACTGTGTCTTTCTATATGAAGTATATTTATATTCTACTGCTTTGTCAACACATTTCATTTTCATAGCTTTCATAGCTTCATTTATTCCTATTTAGATGTGTGGTTGTTGTGATTGAGGAGTAAATGTTAAAAAGTTTGTCAAATCTTGCTAATGAGGTTGGCTGTTTGGAAGGCTCTTACATGGGTCAGACAATTTTTTGGTTTGCAAAACACATTTATTTTTTACAGGTTGTTGATAATAAATCTCAATCATATTTTGTGTTTCTTTCTGTTTGTGTGTTCTTACTGACATTCACATTTTGGTCAAAAATATATGGAAATGTGATCAGCACATCTATTTGCTTTATGGATATAAATTATGGACATCACGGTTTTCAATGTTCCAATTTATCCCTTAGGCCTTCAGTTGGGGCCTGTGATTTATGCAGATCACTGTGTCTTTATGGACTTTGCTTTGTGCATAGTCATGCAGGGACACAAAACTGTTGCCACAAAGATGGAAGCATGTAACAGTCCAATGTGTCTTGTGTACTGTTGCATTAACACTACCCTTTACTGAAACCGTAAATTCTAAAAAGCAGCCCTAGACCATCATATCTCCACCACCACTCTGAGGTCCACTGTTAAATTACTGTTGTTGATGTCCCTAGAATTTACATTTCAATATAAACGCCCTTACAGTTGATGAGGGTATCTAGCATGACAAAAATGTTATGAACTGACATATGGTACAGGTCTCTTTGACAGTGCCAGGTTTAAAGTCTCTGATCTCTTTGATATACAAATGTACACATATACACATGGCTATGTGTCTGGTTTATTATTTTATCATTTATTTACACTGAATTTGCCTGAGATACATAAACTTCATAATAAGGGGTTTCCACATAGTTTTAGATCTACAGTGTATGCTGCTAATCAGCCTTCAACTTCCACCATATAACTATTTAGTTGTCTTGTTTTGCAATTTAAGTATTTTAAAGTTTCAGTAATTTGCCAACCCCTTTCTACAAAATGTTGTGCTCTGTTCTATGAGAAAAGGAGTTAAAAAGTTAGTATTGGCTATTTGAAGTGTCACTTTGTATACTTACAGTCTTGAACTGAATACTCTGAAGGGGAAATCCATGCTCCACACAACACAAAGCCAATTTACATTTATCATCTCATCTTAGAATCATGTTTCAGAAGTGAAGGCTGATTTTTCAAATGACTTTTAAAGACAATAAGCCAAATAAAAACAAAGTTTTAAGATCATTCTTATCAGCATAAAACACAAATGCCAATGTATAAGAATGCAGGCTACTTCAAGCTGTTGCACGGATATAACAATGGAAGCAGTGACATATTTATTTGCTTCAAACATTACATATCACATCTACACAATTGTCAAGCAAACTTGTTTTTAAGTATTATTTCAGAAAGTTGCATTTGAGGTGAGTAGTGGGTAGTCTCCAGGGGCAAATATGTGTTAATCATCAGCAGATCATACGTTTGCCTTTATTACTGTGCTAAACGGCTAAACTGGGACACTATTGTGTCCTGGGATGTTTGAGGTTATATTGTCCGCTTCAGACCCACTGACCGCTAGTCTTGACCAAGCGCTTGGCAAAATTAAAATTCCACCGTAATGCGCATAATACCGCGCTCCTTTTTTTCGGTCAGTGGGCAGACGGCTGTTAGCCTGTCCAAACAGTTCGGCCTCACAGACTCGCCTCGCGGCCGCGCCCTGCCGGTCACTGGCGTCTCGAACCGCACGTGTTCGGCGCAGCTGAGCTCATGCGGCTCTGCGCTCTGTTTCAGGGCTTACCGGCGGTGTCGGTTTACCAGCTCGGGCTCGAAAGCTTCTCTTTGAACGGTTTAACTCGATTTAGATTTTAATTATCCGCTAAACTGCTCGCGGAAGCCATTTGTGGGAACGGGACGGTGCCTGGCAACATCTCACGTCAATCAACATATAAACTAGACGTTGCCCCGCCCCCTTAAGCTGAGGTACCACATGAAGCGGCTCATTATCCTCATGAATGATACACAATGGGACATTACAGACACATTTCAGCGCCTGGAATTTATACTGGAGCCGGAGATTTGTTCTGAAAAATACTAAATAAATAAACAAACGAATAAATAAAATCTTAAGGATACATATAAGCGAATGAGAAAAAATAAAATGAAACAACACAGACGAAAATTCGCAACAACTTAATAAAATCATTATAAACGTATGAGCTGATTTTAATGACAAATGCTTTGTAGTGGTTATTCAGAGAGAGAGAGAGAGAGAGAGAGAGAGAGAGAGAGAGAGAGAGAGAGAGAGAGAGAGAGAGAGAGACTTTGCATACCTCCGTCTATGTGTATTGGATGTGTGGCGCCCCCTTCAGCTCAGTCGCGCGCAGAACAACAATTTACATTACAGTGGCTTATGTACGTTAAGGTAGAATTTGACTTGCATATACGTATAAACACATTCATAGTCCTCTGCATGATTTATTAGTCCTCTGTATGATTCAACATTTTAACGACACATGACATTTAATTAACATCACAAATCTCATTTTGTACATTTGGACATTTTGTTAAATGTTAAATTGTTAATTCCTTTGAATCTTCAATTGACTGACAAATGTACAATGAAGACATTTACGATGTTTTCACTAAACAAATTTCATTGTATTGTCTAAATATTTTTTAATGAATGGAATGCCTGCAGCACATTAAAAAGTGGCAAACAGAGGTGTGCTCAGGTGCTTAACACTCCCTGGTCACTGTTGTCTGATTCTCCTCTACATGATCCCCCTTACATTTTCAGTAACAGACTGGACTACAGTCAGACTAGTCAATCACACACACTACAAAGCCACACTATAGCGTATACACAATGCATATACAATGAGGCTTCCAGAGACATGTGTCTCTCTTCATAAACATTAGTATTAACTTTTTTCCATTGGCTTTCAGGCATTACATTCCAAATATGTTTACAAACAAACAAAAAAGTGAAACAAATGACTGCTTTTGCAGAAATGTTCCTATAATGCAGTAATAATCTAGAGGCCTATGTGTGTCAGCTTTTTCAAAAGTGTAAGTATAGATTGGCCTCTGACAGTGGTACAACCTGCCAGTTTATATTTATGCTTTATGCAAAGACTACCTGCATGACTCTTTCCTGAGGTATTTCCTAATGTCCTCTGGGTTTGCAACAGAACTGAGAGTAAATCTGAGAGTTCTGTAGTGTCACAGATTGAGTTCCCAGAGAAAAAAAGGGAAAGTCAGTAAAGAAAACTAAAATTCAGTATAACACAGTATGTAACTTTTTGCTTAGCCATTTGACCACAGTATTTCAACATTTTAATCTTGATCTATTCACTGTGGTGTGTAGTTCAGCTGATGTCTCATGAATAAATTTCCACACAGTTCTGATCACACATCATCTCATGAATAAAAGACAATAACAATAGCAGGTTCCATTGGTTTTCATTCATTGTTTGGATATTTTTGTGTTTTGACTGACGACAGGAAAAGGCCTAGTTCAGGCTCTAGTGTTAAAATGATAATGGTCCAATCTGCCAGTGAGGATGTCACTGTTTATCTAACAGCTTAGACAGGACACAGAGACTCCTGGGCTTGATCTTGAAGTCCATTATGATTGGCTATCACTACAGCCGGCTTGTTTGTGGAGGTGAGAGGTCAGAGTGTAGAGGCCAGAGGGTCTGTGACCATGATCCTGGGTGGTCAATCTGTCTCCTGTTAATGCTGTACACACTAATACTTGTTCTTCCTGGCCATCTGTTTGTTTGTTTGTGTGTGTGTGTGTCTTCCACAAAGGAAGATAATGCTACATAAAAAGCACACTCACTTCATTGCTTACATTTGCTCTGTCTCACATCCACTCATACAGACCTTTCTTCCCTGGAGTGTTTCCAGTTAAAGGTTTATTGTCATGGTCACTATCAGGTCAAGGGGGCTGAACTCTAACTGAAATAACCAATTCTATGAAACACACAAAACTAAAAAGCCTACTATTATTGAGGTTATGTTTGTCTAAAAGTACAGTAAAAAATGGTATTTTAATTGACTTGAATTTACATTTCTGGCACTTGATCCACAGCGACAATCAGCCTGATATGTAGCATACAGAGAAATTCTGTCCCTCACTCCAGTAAACCTAAACTTAAGAGCTGCTATGTATGTGTGTATATACATATTCATACATAAATATACACATACATACATACATATATATTTATTTATTTGTTTATTTTTCTCTCAGAAAGTTAATTAGTCTGAATCAAATGTGTACTTTGGCTCCACATAAATAAAACATGCACAGAGCTGCATTAACAGACAACACCTTAATGGGTCCATATTCTACACTTTTCATTTATTGCATTTTTCCTTGAGGACAATTTTTGTTTGAGTTTATTAATTTTGCATGAACATTTACAACCTTTCATTATGTTTTAGAATTAAACAGGCTGTTTTTGGTCGTTGTACCTTTAAGGCTGATATATTGAAATGACACCTGTTCATCTTCTTCTGTCAAAAAGCAGTTCAGGCCTAAACACTACTTAAATATTCAGAGCAAATGGATGAGGCTAATCTGGTGCAGGTTGAATACGTGTGCACAAAAACAGTTAGACCAAAACAGGAGGCCTAGTTTCCATATTTGTATGTATTGGAGAGTGAACAGTGAATTTAAAAAATAAACTGTGTTTGCATTCACAAAAAAAATAAATCTGTGGGAAGAGAGACCAAAAAGAGGCAACATTGTAAAACAGTCAGTCACTCCTCTGTCTCGCTGTCTCTCTGTCTCTCTGTCTCGCTGTCTCTCTCTCCCTCTCTCTGATAGGCAAGCATCTGTGTGGTTGAAACGGAATGCAAGCGCATCTTTAATTGAGTTCCAGACCTTTCAGTGAAAACAATTATAGTTCCAAAGTCAATTTCAGCGTCAACAGGAGAGCAGTGTTTGCTGCGAGGTCGTGATGAGCAGGAATATACAGATTGCCGTTTCCAGCCATATGAGGTGACCATTCACCATAATAAGAGTATTAATCTGATTTTTTTTTTTTACTTTCCTCTCACAGTGTTAAAGGTTGAGCTGAGACCTCATGATTGATTTCCTACGCTCACCTGGCTCTTGCCCCTGGCCAAGCGTAATTAGACTGACAAATAACTAAATAAATTGATAAAGTAAATGAATGACCTGGAGTTAATTTGCCATTTTCTCCTTCATTTGTCTCCTGAAAGGGAAAGTTGGTCTCATTCTCTGCTCCACTCTTTCTCTTTTAATGTTTGCTGTGTGTTAGAAGCTATAGGCACAGTTTAAGTGAACAATTTCCTCAAATCTTTCCATGATAATGAAAACTATAAAAGGACATTTTAGGATTAAAAAATTTCTAAAGCTCAAGTTCTATTTGTCTTTGCAGTGCTCCAATATCAGGTTACAAGACTATAAGAAGCGATAAGTAGCATACAAATTTCATTCCATGCTATGAAAAAGGGTACTTGAGTGTAAAACAGGTTTCTTGTTGACAACACTGAAGTTAATATGGTTAAAAACCATAAAACCAGTTTGTGGCAAATCATTAGCCAAATATATGACAAATGTCAAACCATGCTTTTATATGCAACATGATAGGGCAGGGTCTGATTCAATGACAGTCTATAGCAGGGGCTTACTGATACAGCTGCTATAGTCTGCACCCAAATGTATTGTCCATCATGTGTGACATTGCTCTTTGACCATGGCCCAGAGACAAGTACATAGTCAAAGGCGAGGAGGCTTCGCGCGCATTAATCAGTAGGATTTTAAAAGGTCGTTTATGAAGGCGGGCGCGAGGGGACCACCCGTATCACAGCCGTGATTTTAATCTTGGTGCTCCGTGCGCGCGCCACTCTCTCGGCCTTCGGCCCGATTGCTGATTGATTTGTGTTCAGCTGAGACCCCGAGCACTCTTTGAATGCCAAACGCGTCATTAAAAACCTCTCTGGGCCCTTCGATTTTTTAACAGCGTGTAATCCCACCACCGTATGAGAATGGACGGGGTCGTGATTGAGACAGTTTACTTAAGGAGCAACGGTTTATATCACCCGCGGTCAATTCACACTTAAACTATGATATCTACTGTAATTACAGCATGCTAATGAAGCACACGACGGCTTCTCTGCACTAAAGAATATCTTACATTTATTTATTTGGCACTTGATAAACGAGTCAAGTTGGAGGCGTAATGTTTTACTAGGTCTTCATTACCTCTGCATCCTTGAACAAGTTATGATCAGAAGTGGAGGCCTAAACTAAAAGAATAATAGTGGGTTTAGTTAAAGAGAAAGTGACTACAGGTACATGTCAAAAACATAGAATGTCAAGAAAAAGTTCAATATTTATTGACATTCCTTTCAGGAAGGGAAATTGATAAATTATATAAATACACTACTGAAAAATATGTCAGGCCTTTGTCTCTTGGAATTTCGATGATTATGGCTTACAGATAATATCCAAAATTTTAAGGATATAAAAAAAAAACAGAAATGTCAGGCTTCTGAAAAGTATGTCCATTCCTATGCACTCAATACTTGGTTGGGCTCCTTTTGCATTAATTATTAATTACTGAATCAATGTGATGTGGCATGGAGGAGATCAGCCTGTGACACTGCTGAGGTGTAGTGGAAGCCCAGGTTGCTTTGATAGCAGCCTTCAGGTCGTCTGCATTGTTGGGTCTGGACAAAAAGCTTCTCTATTGTAATCAAGCACAGTAACACCCTGGTCGTTGAACTAGCTTTTGGTGCCTTTGGCAGTGTGGGCAGGTGCCAAATCCTGCTGGAAAATGAAATCAGCATCTCCATATAACTTGTCAGCAGAAGAAGAATGAAGTTCTCTAAGATTTCCTGCTAGATGCTGCATTGACTGTGGACTTCAGAAAACACAGTGGACCATACCAGCAGATGACATGGCCCCAAAATCATCACTGACTGTGGAAACTTCACACTGGACTTAAAGCAACATGACATTCATTTTTTTAGATGAACCTGTATTTGTTTTTGTGAACACACTCAATAACACAAAGTGCACCACAACAAAAAGTGAAATAACTGAACCCATCACTTGCACCTATGTGGAGAATCAGGCAACTATAGCGCCTGGGAAGCAGTTTAAGGCAATGTTACCTGGGCTGGGACTTGAACCAATGACATTCAGATCCCAATCTGCCCAACTTTATCAAATAATCAAATCTTTTGAACAAATATGTTCCAAAGACATATTTCTGAGCACTTGTACTAAAAAATATTTGTTAGGTGAACATAATAAAATTATGGAAAGAATTTTTACCTAACTGAAATCTTTTGATTAATCAATAAATAATTTTGTTGAGTGAAAAACTTGCTGGGTCAACTTCATACAATTAAGTTACTTATATGGTGGACTAGTGGTTAGGACTTTGACCCTGAGAGCAGAAGGTTCAAATCCCAGCCCGGGCACCACTGAGGTAAACCTTGAGCAAGGTACCGTCCCCCTTCACTGTTCCCCGGAAGCGGCTGTTGATAGCTGCCCACTGCTCCACATGTGTGCACGTGTGATGGGTGAAATGCAGAGGACACATTTTGTTGTGGTGCACTGTCTGCTGTGGTGTGTTCACAATGACAGATCATCACTTTCACTATATACCACTGTTCGGTCCAATTACATTTGTATGGGTAAATAAAACATAGGTACCACTTGTCTATAGGTACCACGTGAGTATTGTGCTATTTATGATAGAAACATTTGTTACTTAATTTAATAAGGTACTTACTAGTACTTTCAAAAATAGACGCGGTTCAATTTTGAAATGGCTGCTCCTTCTATGTAGAATTTAGGGAGGGCACTCGTTAGTAGGAATTTGCTCACTACTGCCACTCTGTGTTCTGGAGCGAAAGTGATTTGCAAACTGAACCCGCTGGAATTATGTTCTGATAACATTTTTTTTCTAGTACAACATGTTGCATGTTATGCTAAAACTACATGATTAAATAATATACAACTACAAAACCTGATTTTTTAAACAGAAGCTACATGTTGACTACTTCTTTCCAATTCAATGAACATTGTGCCCTTTATTGGCAAGGCGATATTTCTTTCGCTGCCTCCCAATATCCCTTATCAAACAGAAGTTCAACCCTGAATAATATTTCGACTATTCGTTTAAATACTTTCGCATAGCTGAAGTGTGCTATTGTCGGTAGACGGGCCCATTAGCCAATAGGAAACAGCAAGCTCGCGCGTGAGGCTGGAGCAAGAGAAGATTCATATTTTTGTTTTGTTTTTGTTTTAAATGACCATTAGAACCGTACATATGTCTAAGGGACACCAGCGAGTGAGAGAGCGAGTTTCAGACCAGTCGGCTAGTCTCTCACCTGCCTGTATGAGTCGTGTAGCAAAGCAGACGCTCTGATCCTGCAGGTCAGTTCACTGATTGTTTTGCTAGGTGGGATGCAGTGATCAGTGTTGGATGGGTATCATAACCATATTGCTACTGTCAGATGTTTCATGCCCATATAGGCATTTAAGATGAATAACATTGTAAATAAACTTAACAAATGTAACCTTGTTGTCGCATATGAAGTAGCTTTTGTTTGTTCTCTTAACAGCTTTAGTGTTGCCTGAAACCGAGTAATCTTCAAATAATGACCACAATACATTTTTATGTATTCATAAATTATGAGATGGTTTGTTGCCATTGTTCAGCTCACCAATACTCATCCCACCAGTGCATCGGGGCTGGAGCTCCCAAAAGCATCAAACATCCTAAATGATCGTTAGGATGATCATCACACTGCACATTCTCTCTACTGCGGAAGTTCATGCTAATATGATCTGAGGCGGAGGCTGCATACGGGTTACTACTGGGGCTAAACGACTTAGCATGATGCTAGTCAACAAACACATATGAAACATGTATGCTTGGTGTGTTTGTGCATGTAAACAGTACTTTAACAAAATGATGCCAGCAACATATTAAGTCTATAAAAGTGTGCATTTTTAGTTGTGGAGGTGTGAAGCCATGGTTTACAGAGCGTTGGAGCACTTTGTGTGAGCGCTGGCGTGCCGCTCCAGGCCTCAAAACATGAGCGAAGGATTAACGGAGTGAAATGACATTTAACTTGTTAATATTTCCTATCGTCAGATCAACGATAAGTTGGCCATTATTTTTCCTTAAAAGAAAAAAGATAAGACGGAGGTCTGGCCTAAGGGGCCGGGCTCTGCTCCTATGCAAAGTGACAACCAATTATAAACCGCGATTCAGAGGCACGACGCCGTGCCTTTCAGCAGCCAGTTTAGCCTAATGACTTTCCAATGAATCTGCTGATTGAAATGTAACTGGCTTGGCCGCGGGCGCTGTCCAAGAAACGGATATAGCAGCCTCAAAGACAATCAGTGGCCATAAGACAAAGAATCTGCGCCCCACCCTTGAGCGTCGCTTCCATTCGGCCTACCTATATGTAAAGCCCATCACCTATGATGCAAGCCTATAGGAGGTGGAAAGATATGCATATACCGATGAAAAAAATTATTAAACCAAGAACCGCTCCCAGCAAACATAAATTAGCATATTCAGGGTAAATATGCAGACCATTTACGATAATAAGGGGCGGATTATTCAATTCAATGAATGTTAAATAGATGAGGAAATTGTATGTGCGTTATCAGCAATGGCTTCCATTTATTTTTGTCTTTTTCCAATTGGACCCTTTATATCTCTCTCTCTCTCTCTCTCTCTCTCTCTCTCTCTCTCTCTCTCTCTCTCTCTCTCTCTGTCGCCCTCTTTCCGCTCTACCTGGTGGCCGAGGTTAGTCTGTGCGGCGCATGCGCAGAACTGTTGGTGGGTTTCGTTGAAGCGCGCTGCGCCCTGCGGGAAACCCGCTTTTTATTATTTACCAGCGGAGATAGCAGAGCAAGATTCGCGCGCGCTCCTTATGCACAACGCAAAGGCAAAATAAACGAATGAATTAAGATCAAATAAAGATGGCCTTTGTGTGCATGCTGTTTTTCCCACGGCCCCTTTCTCCTTCATCTACCTGAAGTTTTACTCTTTTTATCAAGTTTCAGCTTTCAGAACAGCAGAGTGGTTTTCTTTTTGTTTAGAGTTGTTCTCAAGAGTCAGTTATTTCTAACATTCAAACTGGGCAAACATTTAACATTGACAGGTCTCTCGCTGTAGATCAATCATTTTAATCGCCACAAACAAAACAACTGCCTAACAATACTCATACTTTGGGTTCATATGTACACATAAACAACAACAACAACAATAATAATAATAATAATAATAATAATAATAATAATAATAACAAAGTAAAATTATAATAAAAGTAATCCCTGCCAATTTAAATGTGTTAATCGAATTTCAAATAAAAAGTTAACAACTGTGGGGGTGTGGAAAAAACGTTGTCCGGTTAACGTAACCATTATATTTAACAGTTAAAATATTCCGCTGATACACAACAGATGAAAAATGTCAAATGTGCAATATCTGTCATTCGAAAAGCGACGCAGTCCACATTTTTTATTACAACAAAAAATAGCTATGGTGCCAATGTCACATGTGTTCAACCATTAATTCTGTTTCTCAGTCTCTTTCAAATCGTAACAGACTGTAGAAGTCTAGGGTTCATCATAACTGTACCTCTCGTGTGACAGCTTTGAAAATGACCTTCTCCTTCGTGCAGAAACCAGTGGACTGTGCTGCCCTCTTCTGGACATTGTACTCACTGCACCTTATGCGTCAAGAAAGGTTTGAGTAACCACAGATACACAGGTGTATTTGATCACAAAAAGATCTGAGTAATTCAGTGTTAATGACTAAAAGGCAAAACAACTAACAATTGTAAAATGGAGAAATAAATACAAATATTCATATGGGGGAAGTACAGTGATTTGTGGTTACATTGCTGTCCGCTTTTTTTTACACAGTTTGTGACATTAAAACAATGTTCAAGCGGGAACTAGTTGATTTGGTGCGAATGATTACACTCAGTGTCTTGCGGTGCTATACAAGGGAGCCGGATCACACAACAAACATATCACACAACAAACGCCTACAAGAGAGACTTGAGTTAGCTATGTATGTGCTACTTGTTTATGTTTAATGTGTGCCCCATGCGTGAGTTCCTGAGGGCCCCTGTACGAGTATAAGTGGGTTCCAGGATTAAAAGTGGACATTAAACATTAAAGGGCACAGTGCAACAAAAAGGTTTGAAGATATTATGTGCTGATGTGGTTAGTAGCCATCACTTAGCATGATGTCATTTTCATAATGCTAGCTGGTGCCTTTTAGTTTTAATTCATTTTGGGCAACATTTTGAACAGAGAATAAGCATTAAAGTCTTACTCAATAATAAGTGGCAGCTAATGGTGTCCGTGACCCTGGCATCAGTTCAGCAATTGTCTCTAACTTTTGGTACTCACACTAGGAACACTCCACAAGAACTGCTGTTTTGAAGATCCTCTTCTCCACTTGTCTAGTCATCACCAGATGGGCCTTGAAACAACAGATTCTCACACTTCATCCTATTTTGACACATTTTTCATCATCCACTGTCATACCACCATACCACTGTCATACCACCATACTACCATATGATTGATAATTTTAAACAGAAATGCCAGGTTTCTGAAAAGTATATTAATTCCTTTGCACTAAATACTTGGTTGTTCCTCCTTTTGCATGAATTACTTCATGAATATGGCGTGGCATGGAGGCGATCAGCCTGTGGCACTGCTGAGGTGTAATGGAAGCCCAGTTTACTTTGATAGCAGCCTTCAGGTTGTCTGCATTGATGTCTCTCATCTTCCTCTTGACAATACTCCATAGATTCTCTAAGGGGTTCAGATCAGGTGAGTTTGCTGACCAATCAAGCACAGTACCACCCTGGTCGTTGAACCAGCTTTTGGTAATTTTGGCAGTGTGGGCAGGTCACCAGCAGATGACATGGCCCCTAAATCATCACTGACTGTGGAAACTTTACACTGGACTTCAAACAATGTGGATTCTGTGCCTCTCCACTCTTTCTCTACACACTGGGGCTTTGATTTCAAAATGATATGCAAAATTTACATTCACCTGAAAAGAGGACTTTGGACCACTAAGCAACAGTCCAGCTATTTTTTTCCTTGGCTCAGGTAAAATGCTTCTGACATCATCTCTGGTTCATGCTGCGCTGACTCCAGCCTCAGTCTACTCCTTGTGAAGCTCCCCCAAATTCTTAAATGGATTTTGCTTGGTAATCTTCTCAAGGCTGTGTCTGCTCCTGTTGCTGGTGCACCTTTTTCTACCACACTTTTTACTAACACTTAACTTTCTATGAATATGTTTGGATACAGCTACGTGAACAACCAGCTTCTTTAGCAATGACCTTTTGTGGCTTACCCTCTTTGTGAAGGGTGTCAATGACTGTCTTCTGAACATCTGTCAAGTCAGCGGTCTTCCTCATGATTGTGCCTCCTGACCCAGACTGAGACCATTTAAAGGCCCAGGAAACCTTTGCAGGTGTATTGAGTTAAATAATTGATAAGAGTGTGACACCATGACTTTCCAAGATTGAACTTTTTCACAATATTCTAATTTTCTGAGACTGTGAATTCTGAATCCCAAAAATAAAGGCTTGACATATTTCACTCTATGTGTAATGAATATATATATATATATGATATATGGATTTCACTTACAGAAAGTAATGTCAGGAAATAAAGAACTTTTTCACAACATTTTTTTAGATAGTAGGAGCCATAGTAATTACATAATCAATGTTTTTCAGTTCATCTTTTTTTGTTTTTAATGTTATGACTCATTGGTGTATTTCACAGTTAACAGCTTATATTTATTAAAACCTATATAATATAATTAAAGTAATATAAATAACTCCAAAAATGCAAATATTTCTAGTATATCATGTGGCCTGTTGCTTACCAAACTGCACCCAATCTTAAATGGTAAGAAATCAGTGAACAATTTTAATGATTTATTCAAATGACAGTTTTATTCATTTCATCAGGAACTCATGTGGCTGCCAGCTAATGCCAACATTGCAGTCACACATTTGTTCAACATCTTTAAGCCACTGACAGTTGATAATTGAACAAGTCCAGCTGGGTCCTCAGTCTAAGTGCTGCCCTCACCACATGGGTCATTTCAAGAACTAGACTGACTTTTTAATGTTCCATTTAAATTTCAAACTGTATAACTAGTGTTAGAAGAAGACGTTTAAACATTTCCATATACAGTATTTCACAAAAGTGAATACATCCCTCACATTTTTGAAAATAGGACATGGGACAACACTGAAGATATGACACTTTGATACAATGTAATGTAGTCAGTGTACAGCTTGTATAACAGTGTATATTTGCTGTCCCCTCCAAATATCTCAACACACAGCCATTAATGTCTAAATCACTGAGAACAAAAGTGAGTACACCCCTAAGTTAAAATAACCATATTGTGCCCAGTTAGCCTAGTTTGTGTTAATTTCATTCACTCTCATAGTCTCATGCTGGTTCAACATGGCACCTCATGGCAAAGAACTCTCTGAGGATCTGAAAAAAGAATTGTTGCTCTACATAAAGATGGGATAGGCTATAAGAAGATTGTCAACACCCTGAAACTGAGCTGCAGCATGGTGGGCAAGAACATAAATGGTAAACATGGTAAACTGGGATTCTGCCATCCCCCACCCAACGCATTCACTCGTGGCTGGCTGCCTTGTGACCCAGGATGCCCTAATGTCTGTGCTACCTCCTGGTTCTTCCCTTTAGCTATGCTGTCATATGCTATGCTGTTAAGCCCAGTGCTCCTGCACTCAGACCACAATGTTCATTATTTTAAATAATCCATAACATTGAGCATTCCTAACAGTCTGTCTTTCTCCTGCTCTCTCTTTCTCTCTCACTCCCTCTCTTTCTCTCTCTGAGCTACTCTGAGATTCCAGCTCCAGATTCATGTGTTACCCTGCTGCACGGATCATAAGGAGGGAGATCATCTGTGATTATTCCCCTACACCTACTGAAGAGAGCACACATGGACGGAAAGCTACCTGATATCACCTAAGGAACTGCAGATGCCTCTTCACATTGAACTCCTGATCTTATTTGTTCATAGTTTTTTCTCTTTTTATCACTCTGCGGTGTTGACCAGAGGAGGATGGGTTCCCCTTCTGAGCCTGGGTTCCTCTCAAGGCTTCTTCCGGTAATTGGGGATATTTTCCTTGCCACTGTCGCCCTTGGCTTGGTCATTGGGGGCTTGGACCCGAATTCCACAAACTTTGTAAAGCTGCTTTGTGACAACATCGGTTGTGAAAAGCTCAGTATAAATAAAATTGAATTGAATTGAATGGAATACAGTGGTTTAACAGGACAGGTTCCATGCAGACCTCGCCATGGTTGACCAAAGAAGTTCAGTGCAGAGGTTGTATTTTGAAAACAGATGTATAAATGCTGCCAGTGTTACTGCAGAGGTTCTCTGGGTGGGGGATCAGACTGTCAGCGCTCAGACCATACGCCTCACAAATCAAATCGGTCTGCTGTCGTCCCATAAGGAAGCCTTTTCTGAAGTTGATGCACAAGAAAGCCAGCAAACAGTTTGCTGAAGTCAAGCATGGTGATGGGAGTGTCATGGTTTGTCATGGTTACTGGGGAGCTACAGTTTTGGGGAAACATGAATGCCAACATGTACTGTGACATACTGAAGCAGAGCATGATCCCCTCCCTTAGGAAACTGGGCTGCAGTATTCTAAAATGATAAATACCCCAAACATGTCTGAGAAAAACTAAAGCCAAATTAGCTGCACTGGCAAAGCATGTCTCCAGACCTAAACCCTATTGAGCATATGTGGGACATCTTCATACAGAAGGTGGCAGAGCCCAAGGTCTCTAACATTCACCAGCTTTGTGACGCCATCATGGAGGAGTGTAAGAGGATTTCATTGGCAACCTGTGAAGCTCTAGTGAACTCAAAACCCAAGAGAGTTAAGGCAGTACTGGAAAATAATGGTAGCCAAACAAAATATTGGCTCTTTGGGTACAAGCTGTACACTTTACATTGCATCAAATTGTCATATCTTCAGTGTTGTTCCAAAAAAGGTTATAATAAAATATTTACAAAAATGTGAGGGGTGCACTCACTTTTGTGTGTTACTGCAGCCCTGGCATATTTCTCACTCACTCATTCATTCATTCACTCACTCACTTACGTTTATTAAGAATCTCCACAATGGGTTAACATTAGTGCTCAAATAGCTTTAATGCTTTGTGGGGCAGCGTTTCGCATCAGTGACACTGTGTGCTCATGTTAGAGATGTTTTTCCCTACTGGAGTCATGCTGTCTTGACCCAGAAAGTTAACCAGCTGTGGTTTATTCCTTTTGTGTTTTGCTTCTGCTTCAAGGAACTTTGGAGATAGATCTCTAGTGACACAGGGCACTCTTAAAATAAGAGGTTAGTATGTCTGAGAGAGAGAGTGGAGGGCTTACAAGATGAGGAAAAGTACATCCCTGAAGTAAAATATCTATTTACTGGTGTCCTGGAAAACTGGAAATACTTCAGAAGAACATTAACCCAAGATTTCAGGCTGATCTGGGTGCACTTTAAAACCTGGAACCCACTATAATGAACTCACCTATTTAATGGATGGAATCATAAAATAAGTGAAAAATAGAACATGTTCATTCAGTACATTTTCTGTGCATTGTCCTACATTCTGTGCAAATAGTTATTTAAAATGTAATTTGTATGTTTTTATTAGAACCAGATATTGGGCACAACCATTTATGTAAAAGAAAATGTAAAAATAGTTATTATATAACAGAGCTTAAAGTAAATTCATCTCTTTCATTTGAAACATTTGGTATTGCACCACACAGGTAAAAATTCATATTGAACTCATGAATGCAATCTAAATAGAATAATAAAGCCTTTTAATAACAGGCTATTTTTAAAGATTTGAACCCTGGTAATATTTCTGACAAAATCTAAATTCAAGAGTTTATATTTGTTTTCAGAGACTTTTGTAGAGTATATGTATTCCATTACATGGAATTGCAAGTCCCTCCCACAAGCCCCCTAGCTACATCTACCACACACAAAGTCTTCCTTGATTGAACTGGCATGTGTATGTGTTTGAAGGAGAATGGAGCTGTAAGGGAAAGTAATACAAATATCTGTTAGCTCATATGCATGGGCTAATGGAAGGATACGGCAAAGATGTCTTTGAACATTACTCGCAACAGAGTGAGTTCCAATACTACACTGACCCCAAAACATGCATAAAGTGACATGAGAAAAGCAAAATTGTTTTTTACCTAATGTGGACACAACAATCCCATGGCACAGGATAGTTTATGGCTTAATGGACTATCAGATAATACGTTACAGTTTTTTTAACCTAATTGACTTATTTCACCTTTTCATCATTGCTGCAGCTTCCATTATGAAAAATCAGAAGTAAAATATGCTGAAATCGGAATAAGCAAGTTTTTGAATGACCAATACTGGACCCACGCTACTCCATTCCCAGATTAATTGCATTTGTTTGTATTACCCTTTTAAAATTGACTTTATTACAAAGCAGCTATACAAAATCTGGTTATGAGCAATGGCGACAAAGGCGAGGAAAAACTCCCTAAACGGACGGAAAAAGAAAAATAAACTTTCAGAGGAACCAGGAGGGGAACCCATCTTCCACCCGGACAGCATTAACTAAAAAATAGAGTATAGTTAAAGTAGTATAAATGAACGTCCAGGCCATTGGGCAGTCCCGTTAGACTGTCCATTTGCCGTTTGTCTGCTGGTGCCCCGCAGCCACAGAGCATGAACATGACGCGCCTACTTGACGACACTGAAAGATCTTAAAATAACCACTTCAGCACCATCCGGGTCGTGGACAGCTCCGCTCACTGCGCCTCCGCACCAACGAGATGGCGCATTAAACCGACCGCAGTTTTGTTTCTCAGTATCCCCATTATTACTCCCCCGTCTTCGCATGTCAAGACAGAAAACGTGAATAAATTAACACCAGAGGTTACAAAGCAACGGACACCTGTTCGCGTTCGCGCCCATGGAGCTGGAAACTGTTTCCAACGCCTCTTTCGTGGCTTTCGACGGAGGCGTCCAGCAGCTGAACAGCGAGGACACGGCTCTGATCCTGCCCTTCGTCCTCGGCGCCATCTGCGCGATCGGAATCGGCGGAAATGTTCTGCTGCTCGCCGTGTTGACGCACAACGTGAAAGACACGGGCGTCTCGGACACCGCGGCGCTGCTCGCCAACCTAAGCGTAGCGGATCTGCTACTGCTGGCTCTGTGCGCTCCGGCGCGCGCGCTCACCTACCGCAAACGCGCGTGGACTCTCGGGCCCGTGGCCTGCCGGATGACCGAGTGGCTGCAGCACGGCTGTCTGGCAGCGAAGGCCTTCACACTGGCGCTCCTGGGCCGCGCGCGCCACGACCTATACTGCCGCGTGGCCAACGACACGAACTTCAAGCTGAAGCGGACGGTTGTGACCGCGGGCGCTGTATGGACGACAGCGCTCGCATTTCCCGTCGCTGACATCGTGTTCTCGAATCTCCACGTGAAGGGCAACGTGAGCCTGTGCGTGTCCGAGCTGTCGCCACAATCGTCTGAGTTTGTGCGCGTGTACGGCAAAGTCCTCCCGCTCGCCGCCTACGCCGCTCCCGTCCTCTTCGCCGCCGTGTCCCACGTGCGATCCATCTTCCAGAGCATCCCGAGAGCGCGGGAAGCCGGAGCCGCGCGCCGCGGAGAGGTCGCCCTCTCACTGCTCAGCGTCACAGCGGCCAATGCGCTCGCGCTGCTGCCAGAGTGGGGCGCGTGGGCGTGGGCGCGTCACGGCGCGCGCGAGGGCTGCGGTCCGCCTGCAGCCTTGCTTGTGCTCGCACAAGTGTGCATGTACCTGTCCAGCGCGCTCTCTCCTGCCGTCCTCCTGAGCACGCTCGTGCCGCTCAGGGAGAGTCTGACGCGCGCGTGCGTCCGTGTGGCGGCTCGGCGGCCTGTGAGCAACGCGAAAGTGCAGCGCGGAAGCGCCGCTAGCGAAGTGCGCGCGGAGGCGTTCGGCCGGACTCTGCCAGACCTAGAACATTTCTGGAGCGGTAGGCAAAACCCGACGGTTCCGGACAACACCGACCCGTTTCCATGGGAACGACTGGAGCAAGGCAATGCTGAACTCTAGGCAACGTGATTAAAAATACACTGCTAAATAAATCATATAAATACATAAGAAATTAAATGTACTCGAGGCTACTCCACCTTATAGACAGCCTGTTTACTTGTATTCTATTTACAAGTCCATCTGATGTCAAGCACATTTTACAGAAAACTTCATCAGGCGTCCGTTTCTGACCACAGGGCTGCTGTTGACATAGTATTACCATTGGGTGGCAGGTCTTTCTCAGTGAAGCGGTGATACAGACACTGCAAACGGATGTCAACTATAGCAAATTCTGAGCATTTCAAGAGAAACAGAATATTTCCAACTATGTTTTGTTTCTAAGCTGCAGGAAATTATCTGACTGATAAGAACGTGTGAAGATGTTTAACGGAGAACATGCTTGTTCCAAAATGTCTATGTAGATGAGTCTCCTTTTCCTTAAATTACCTACTGTCATTCTGCATTATTATTGCCACAACCACAATAATAGAATTTTAAAGGGCATGTCAATAATATCATTACTGTTGAAGTGTTTATCCCCTGGAAAATACTTCATTCTTGATAGACTAATCAATCTTCTAATTTATATATTGTATTATATTGTAAACATAATGTTTAAAAGAAAAACAACGATATTTCTTATATTCTGAAGTCTTCTGGTATCTGCAAATTCACCATGAATTAAAAGCATGCATTTTCATACCTGCCTTGTCACAGAAGTAAAACATTCACTTTTGGCATCAGTGATGTTGCCACTTCAACAGTAATAGATATTTTTCTATGTGATGAATCTGCTAGACTGCATCTGTGTGTGACTGAGATTGTGATTTGTGACAATAAAACCGTATTCTTGCATACAGTGTTCATGATTATCTGTATCTAAGCTCGCCTGGCTTTTGTTGTCAATGCCCTAATTATTATACTAATAGTGTGTGTGTGCATGTGTGTGTGTGTGTGTGTGTGTGTGTGTGTATGT
>JBBIGC010000145.1:13522136-13547137 GCA_037576955.1 Lepidarchus adonis
ACACACACACACACACACACACACACACACACACACACACACACACACACACACACACACACACACACACACTATATTTGTGCAGTGTTCCCTGAATGTGTACATTGCCTGAATAGATAGCTGTATAGCTTTAGGGAAGTTATTTGTAAGTATATGGAAGTATTTCATTCCATATTGCTCATGAACGAGTATGATAAAGCTGACGTCAGTTAATGCCCTCTCTCCATTTCTCTTTATGTTCTTCCTGTCTTCCTTTCTCCTCTTTCCTTACACTACTGTAAAAGGCACACAGGGTCAGAAAAAACAGATCAGTCAACCCTATCTGAATTTTATGTCAAAGAGCCTCAGGCACATCACATGACAATGAAACACTGTTGAACAATTAACATTTTTGCAGCTGGACTTGCCATTACTCTCCTCGTTTTCCACTCTTACACTAATAACAGATTCCTAAAGTCTTCTGAACAAGATTATAAGGTTTGGAGTTGTAATGTCCATAATGAATGGAGAAATATAATATCTATTTCCATTGTACTCAGATATGATACCCTTCCTAATTTCCTTAAGAAACTTGAATTCATGAAGACACACGATATTCCTTCAGGACCAAGCAGAGTAACTCTAAAGTAATAATAGTTATGTTGGATTACTGCATTTGTGATTATACAGTGTCCAGAAAAAGTCTTTAAACATTTTGGAATTTCATGGTTTTCTGCATGAATTTGCCATAAAATTTGAGGAAATTGACAAATATAATGTGCCTAAAATAATACAACAAAATGACTGAGCTTTTTATGTTTTTATTGAGAACAACCATAAACAACTCATATTGCTAGTTAAAAAAGTATGTGAACCCTTGAGTTAATTATCTCAAAAAGCTGGAGACATGTTAAGAAAATTAGTTTGAAGGTGTGGAGCAGAAATTCTCTGACTGATGAAAACCACTCAAACGCTTATGTAAGCATTGCCCAGCTAAAAGAATTGCCATTAAGAATTGTTGATTTACATAAAGCTGGAAAGGATTATTAAGTGATTTCAGACACTTTCGAAGTTTATCAGTCTACCAGATTGACAAAATGACCCCAAGAGCACAACAAATTTTCATCTATGAGGTAAAAAAAAAAACAATTGCAAGAGACAGCCAAAGATTTGAAGGCATCATTGGAACTGATTAACCTGTGTTCGTGAGTCGGTAAGTGTAACTGTCGGCAAGGTACTTTACTTTGCGCCTTTATTTTGAAGAGTACCTTAGCACTGCCTCCTTTTGTTGCATCACGCTTCATGTTCTGTTCTCAATGAAACGACATGAACACGTTGCTTCAGAGTGAGTAAATTAGCTTTATTCTTGTAAAAGTCCACGTTAACTATGCACTTTATGTATCTGTCACATGCTGTAACTTGGGAAAGTTTATGCAATGCAGTTGAATGTGTTTTTTTTGTATGTGCATGCCATTTCTTTGCGGTGTTGAAGGAGGCTGCTAAGTAAGATGTAAAACATTGAACAAGCAGGGTGCCTATGACAAGACACCACAAAGCAAGCTGCTGCTTACTAAAAGGAACATTGCTGCATATCTGAAATTTGCAAAAGACCACACTCCAAAATGATTGGCAAAATGTTTTGTGGACTGATGAAACTAAGATTGAACTATTTGGGAAGAACACCCAGCACTACATCAGGTGTGAAAAGGGCATGAAAACATCATTCCAACTGTAAAGTATGGTGGAAAAAACATAATTATTTGGGACTGCTTTGCTGCATCAGGGCCTGACCAGCCTGTAATCAGATAATTACAGATAATTACCCAAAATACTAGAGCAAGTCAGAGCCCAGAATCCAATAGATAAGCTATGGAATGCATTTTAATTAATATATAGTGAATTTTACATCTTAAGGATTAGCAGGAATGTTATGTATTGTCTTGCATTTTTAAATTCTGGATTTACAAAATAAAATATTTACTTTATTAAATATGTAAAATTTCTATTTACAAAGTTTTAGCAGTACATCAGTCATCCTCTCTCCCTTTCTTTTCTCTAGAATCTTAATCAACAGGTACTGGGTGCGCTGCTCCTCACGGCTCTTATAAAATGAGGCGCAGACTTTACGCCGAAGACGCCGGGCAAACACTTCCCCCAGCAGCATGAAGAACCCAATTGCAAGGAAGGCACAGATGGAGGTCAGGATGGATTGATCTGGTGCAGACAGCAAATGAACACACCCTCGAGGCATCATAGGTATAATGTAGGAATAATGTTTGTACATTTCCCCAACTTGATGATCAATGAAACCAATGTAAGTACCTTTTATCTGAAATCACAAAAATAAATAATCAGTAATAGAGCAACATTGTCATCAGATTTTAGTGCAGGTTTCTCAAATGAACATTAATAAAAACTGAAAATTAACTAAAAACAGTTAAATGCATTCTTTCATTTCATGCCATAGAATAACTTTTTGATGGACAATTCTTTATAGTGACATCTCTTAATCCTGCTCCTGGTGACCCACAGCACTGCACACTTTTGATAGTATGCTGATTCCGCATTTACATTTACAGAATTTAGCAGATGCTCTTATCCAGAGTGACATACAACAGTGGCTTTGTAGCCCATATCTGTTTTAATATCTGTAACAGTCATCCTACCACTACCACTAGCAAACCTGAACTATTCATTAGCTGATAATGGAGCCTTAGAATCAGATGTAGGAACAGTTGCTGTGGGTGGCCAGAAACTGGATTTATTGTTTTAATCTTCGAAGAGATGTGTGACAAAACCATTTTCAAAGAGGCTACTGTATAAGCATATTTCTTTTTACTTATGTACAAAGTCAATGCACCTTCAAAGGTATATCACAGTCTTTAAAGTTCAATTGTGCAACTAAAATAAGTTTTAAATGTATATTACATTCACTTCATCAGGGGAAATGGGTAGATTTGTACATTTTCATAACAACTTTTTAAAATAGGAATGTGGCCTATGCTACTGTAACTGATGAGCATATGGGTGGACTACATGAACCATGATCAATTAAATGTTCTTGATAGATTTTAAGCCTCTATTTTCAATGCATTACAGAAGTTTTTCACCTGTAACACAGTCACAAGTAAATGAGTATAGATAGTGTACTTACTGTCATGCTAACGCTCATAGAACTACGTATCTCTGGGATGTCCGAGGTCCATGCCAGAAGTGACTGCAATGACCAGTACACAAAATGATCTAGGCCAATCATGACCCCACACATCAAGGCATAGATGAGCAGGCCCAGCAAACCCCAGAGGCCACGCTTCAGCTCCCGGGCACTCATCCGAACTCCAGAGGTCTTCACCAGCTTTTTCTGTAAACTCCTGGGAAGTGCAATGTCACTGCCCTCTCTTTGCAGTGCCTCCATTAGCTGGTGCGACTGGTATACATTGTCAAATTTGATGTGTGTCAAGTAGCCATTCACATAAGTCACTGAACTGCTGAGTAGTAAAAGTACAAACAGTGCAGCGATTACCTTCTTAAAAACCAGTGAAATCTGGACCATTTTACTGTGTAGCTGGGCTAACTCTGCTCTAATACTTTCAGATGCTTGAGAGAGCTCCTCCTTCATGGCATCCACATTTTTAATGGTATCCAGGTGCATTGAATACTCAGTGTCTGTGACCTCAGGCAGTTTTTTCAGGGTACCCTTGATGTCATTCAGAGCCTCCTGAGGCATCGAGCTGGACTCCAGTACGGCCTGGGTGATGTTACCTATGCTGCATTTCAGCATGTGGAGGCTGCAGCCCATGTTGTAAGTCACATTGGGTATACAGGAGGTGATGGCATAAAGCAGTGCTGTGGACAGAATGATCTTACGACCTTGTTTGGTGCTCAGCGACGGTACAGTGACTGTTATTACACAGCGCACAGGGTGCACCAAAATCAGCAGTGCCAACATCACAACTGCACACACACCAGCTATAATGCCAGCCACAAAGTAATCATAGTCCAAACTAAACACCATCCACACAAACAGCAGGGTGCAGATGGTTGAGGATATGAGTACACAGAGGAAGATAAGTGTAAATATCTCACAAGCATTTGACGGACAAGGCTTGGAGTAGGCAGTCCATGCGAAGGCCATTTTGAGAGCTAGTTTCCGTTTAGCTGAGAGCCTGAAAAAAAATTATTTTTAGAAATGAATGAATTCCCAAAAAGCAGATTAATCTTCATAATTAACTAGACACAACAGTTATACAGATAATGAAATGTATACAGCAATAAGTATAATGAAGTTTTCAGGAAAAAGTTTCATTTTTGAAAAGTAAATAATTGTTGCTGTTAAGCTTTTTTGAACTGAACACTGTAATTTACTTACAAAGTCTCTATGTTTTGGTTCATACAGCCTGATAGCACATCCATTTGCTTTCCTTTCACTTGGAAGAAAATATACACAAGAAGAAATAACACACAGCCATATATGTCAGAAGCTATATTACTTAAGAAAGATGATATGTTAAATTGGTGTGCTGTTTATTAATTAAATTATTAATATAGTTTTGTTTATTTTAACTTTATAGACAATGTTTTTCATTACTGACATCAACACCAACAAAATGAATTTGAAAAATTCTTACCTTAGGTTTTCAGCCTAAAGTAAATAATGAAACTTTACCACACTGGATACCGTGAAGATGAGTGTGTGTTTAATAGTCGTGATTGTGACTTTTTATATGTCCCAACAATACCTACTTCCTTATTTGTTATCAAACTCACTGAACCTCTCTCTCTCTCTCAAACACGCACGCACGCACGCACGCACGCACGCACACACCTACACCCCCACCCCACCCCACCCCACCCCACCCCACCCAACAGACAGAAGAAATGTCATGCATAGGTCAACCATAACATTAACACCACCTGCCTTATATTAAGTTGGTGCCCCTTATGCTGTCTAAACAATTCTTATTGTGATTATGATTTCTAAAATAACCTGCGTATTTTTTCAGTAATTTAGGATACAGTAGCTCATCTGTGGATCACCATTTGTACCCAACACATCAATGAGCATTTGTTGCTGGTTTATGATTATATACTTCATTGGACCACTTTAGGTGGGCACTAACCACTGCACACCAGGAACACCTCA
The DNA here is from genome assembly GCA_037576955.1 of Lepidarchus adonis. Lineage (NCBI taxonomy): Eukaryota > Metazoa > Chordata > Actinopteri > Characiformes > Lepidarchidae > Lepidarchus > Lepidarchus adonis. The sequence goes on from JBBIGC010000145.1 coordinate 13,527,259, forward strand.
TAAAACCTTGTGAGGTCAATATAATGTGGCTATCCATTTAGCAACTGCTACCATTAGTTGGAGGTTGATTAAACCATTGTTTTCTGTCGAACACTATCCATCTCCCATACATTGGCAGAGCTCAGGCTGTAAAACAAGTGTTTGGCTAGTGTTAACTTTAACAACCCTAGTAAATAAATATATTTTTGCATAGAAACATGTTTTTCCTGATTTTTGAAACCTTCACTTCCATCTGCAATTTAGCAGAAGTTCTTTATCTGTTTTGTATTATGAGAAGGGACAGCTGTATGCAGATCAGACATGAAGGTCAGTGAACCGAACAGACCTACTATTTTGAAGATGCTATTACTCCTTACTACTTACTACTCTTACTACTTAATAGCATCACAATTTGGCTACAGTCTCTCAGAACCTTATGCTCATCCATTTAAAGAACTGTTCACATGTCTTGACATGTGCCATTGTAACAAGATATACAATGTTATTCACATCCCCTGTCAGTGGTTTTGGTGTTCAGCTACTATGTGAACATTTACTAAAAAAAAAAAAAAATTTGAAAAGTCCCAACTTTTTATAATATAAAATAATTGTTAAACCAACAGATTGTGATAATTGTGAAAAATATAGTTACATTTACTTTTTTTGTGATAATGATGTTTCTTCTAAAGTTCTCCTAATGTTGCCTTTTATACTTATTTTACCTCTGTAAAGCACATTGAATGACCTCTGTGTGTGATAATGTGCTATATAAATACACTTGCCTTGCCTACAGCAAATTTAATTACCACAAATAGAAAACATGGTGCTGTTACAAGGCAGACATATGCGATACAAAATGAGTGTAGAAGGAAACTGAGCTGCTGTGTGGATTGGATTTTTTGCAGTTCTTGCTGAATAAATATGCTGAATAAATACCCTGAACATATTTACAGGTCAGCTGAAACATGCAGCTCCCCCACCCCTTCTCCCAATAAGCAATCCAGTCAGTTTACACTGACATCTACTGACCTTAAGAAGGAAAAACAACACAACAGTCTTTCACAGGTCTGTGTCTAGTGCAATACATACATGTCTAGGGCTTTACATATAACAGAATCATTTTTCAGTTAACAGCTGCAATAACAAAATAAGTATAACGTCTTGCTATAGTTTACAGTTTTCTTCTTTTGTACATTTGTACAAACGACTATATATATATATATATATATAGAGAGAGTTTTTTTGTTTGTTTGTTTTTCACAAATGCACCAGGGTGGGGGTGGGGGCTGTGTGAAACGGCATTTCAATACACTGTGTAGCTACTGTGTATACTGCTGTATTGACAATAAAACTTGATTAAATGTTGAATCTTGAATCTTCTTCCACTGCTGCACAAAACAGAATCATTATTTACATTTTCCCTTGAGCACGTTTCTTCTGGGTCTTGGACCAGTTTTGATTTTGGGGCAGCTGCAGCAGAAACTTGATTCAGAAAGACAAAAAGCACTTTTCCCTTTAAAACCCATTGGAGTAAAGCTATAGACACACTGGCATGAGATTTACACGATTTACACCAGCTATAATATTCACACTGCTGAAAGGTGAAGTAAATAACAGTGACTATAGATTGTTATTTGACTACAGGGGGTGGGATATTTCAGGTAGTAAGTGAACAGTTGTTGAAGTTGGTGCACTGGAAGCAGGAAAAAATGGGTGAGCATAAGGATCTGATCCACTTTGACAAGGGCTTTGTTGTGGCTAGAGTCAGAGACTCTTCTAAACAGTGGGACTAAAGAGTGCTCCAGGTCTGCAGTAGCTGGGACATATTAAAAATGATCCAAGGAAGGACAACGGGTGAATCGGCAACAGGGTCAAGGGCACCTAAGACTCATTGATGCATGTGAGAGTAAAGGCAAATCTGTCTGCTCCTGTTGAACAAACTGTTAATTCTGACTGTATAGTCAGGGATCAGAACACACAGCGCACCACAGTCAGAGCTGTTTCGGCAGCACACAATACTAGCAGTGGTGTTAATGTTATGGCGCATCAGTATAAGTCAGTAAATCATGGGGTTGTTATCAGGATTCACGAAATGTTTCTGTTCTATTGAATTTGAGGTTACAACAAAATCTCCTGTCCAAGAAAGTTGTTTTAAAATACACATACACACACACATTTATATTAGGGCTGTCAAATGATTAAAATATTTAATTGTGATTAATCTCATGATTTCATATAGTTAACTAAGAAGCAATCTGAATGGCGTTGTGCAGACAGTTGTCCTCCGCTACGTTAGTTGGCCTGAATGATATAGCTGTCCATCAAAGTTCTGTGATGAGGCTGTTCATCTGTTGGAGGTTGAATGAACCATTGTTTGCCGCGGAAGTGTAGCTATAGTCTGTCTTACCAAAGTGAAACTAAATAAAACTCACCACGGGCTCTAACGCCTAATGTCGTGTTATAACATGTTATATTACATGTATTAATAGAGGCCTTGGTTTGCAGAGCGTGCATGATTTGTATCTACGTACTTCTGATTGTGTTTTTCTGTTTATTTTGTAGTTGTTGTTTAGTCCACTACGAACTCTCGATTGTTTGATTAATTGTCAGAACAATCAGACTTTCTTTGTTTCTGTAATCATAGGTACCAAAAATTAAAACGCTGCTGTCTCAAGTTCACACCGAGCCGTGACCTCCAGCGTCAGTGACCCTGACGGAGCGCGCGACTCGCGGGTGGGGCCGGGGGGAGTGGGCGGAGTCTGATCGCGCAGCTGCGGAAGACCGTCCAGCGAAAGTAATTCGGGCTGAGCTTCGTCCTGAAGTTCTCCGAGTGGCCTCAGATGAGAAGGTATGGTCCATGTCTGTCTGTATTACCGTAGATACACTAGTACTTGCACGTAATTGGTTTTCTGGCTCCTTCGCCATTTCATGCACATGGCTGCCTCTTCTTCTGCGACGTTCATGCCTGTGGGGCTGTGGTGTCTGGTGTCTTTTCTAAACAACAATCCTGTGCTTCAAATCGAGCAGCGTTGTTGGGGTCATCTGCTTCCTCATGCTGTGGGTGGTGGTTGGGGCCAGGACCACGGTGACCTCCCGTTTCGCCTCTTCTTCTCGACGAGTGTACAGAAGGCCCAGAGATCTCGGCGTGTAGAGAGCGATCCTCCCCCGGCCACAGCTGGCCACCCTTCTGCCCTTGGTGGGGTCCTCGATCTCCAAACGACAAATAACTAACACAGCGATCCGATCCGTCATCTGACTGACTGGGCTGTTTGCCACGAGCTATTTGAGAAGTGATTAAAGTGTGTGAACAGTCTACGTCTGGACCTGAGCCAATAGAGCTCGGCAGGAGGACACCTTCCTGTCAGACGAGGTTTGGGTTGGTTCTCGAGAGCGCGAGCGTGCTTGCATGCTTTACAGGTCTGATAAGTGTTCATAACAGAGAGACTTCGCTCCTGGGCGTTTTAACATGGAAGCGTGACCTCTATAAAGTGCTATTTCAGTACTTTTCACTCTGTGTGTGCGTGTGTGTGTTTGTCAGTCTGTCTGCCTGCCTGCCTATGTGTCTGTATAAAGTTTACCTGAAAGGGCCTGACTGAGGTTGAAGGGCAGTACGGTCACAGCCATGCAGCATGTGTCCGATGGTGGAACACGGTTCTGTCTGACTGACAGTCATAGCAGATTAAAGTAGCTGAGCTGTTTCAGTGTAAACAGGCGGGGGCTTCGGTAGTCCTCTGTCCCTACTCAGTATTTAAACCAACATTGCAAATAATGTTAGATTTGATTAGTTTTTTGTAAGATGATTCCTCAAGGTTCAGGTGTCGATAGGAAGTCGTACTGTGGTGTTTCTAGTCAGACTTCTTGTTGCAGATTCATAAGAGGTATTCTTCAACTTCAAACCATGGTGAATAGTGTAGACGTAAGTGAATGAGTGAGATTTCAGTGCAATTCAATGCAATCATGAACTTTATTTTCCATATCAGAATATGACCATGTTTATGAGGAAGAATTGTACTGGTTTATCATGAATTACACATTACAGTGCCAATAGCTGTGACCAAGACAATGATTAAGAAATAGACAATAGGTACTGGATATAATCGGCTCAGTGTTTGGAACTGGTCTTTGTGTTGTAGTCTGCAGCAGGGTTAGAGGTTAAAAATAATTGTGTAACACTGAATAAACTGTACATTCTGGTTACCCTGGGCCTTTGTTCTGAGCAGAGTCTGGAGATTGTTAATTGGTAACAAGCTGGATAATGTCACGGTCCTTATATCACCAAACCCTGAGACACTGAAATACTTGCTGCCTTTCAAGGTCACTATATTTTCTTGTGTTTGAGTTTGTGGATATATTTAGAAAAAGCAGTGTTTGGCCATGGCCATAATATCATTGAATTGAATGGCATGCATATGTTATATCCCTCCGTCTAATGTACAGATGAACCTGAAATGCACAGTTGATACAGCCTGTAGGTTTCTGGAATATTTCGAAATCCTCACAATATGCAGAAAATAAATAACTCTTTGAAGGAGCTGATAAAATATGGTTTGAATATAAAAGAGTTAGTTCAGACAGCAAAAACATAGTGGGTTCCTCAATGTTAAATGTAAGTTAACTTATAAAGACGTACAGTATAAACAGTATAAAGACGGTGACTTATGTATTATTCCTTTCAGTGGAAACCTCCTGCACTATCCTTTTAAAGCAGAGGGAATTTTCTGGGAAATTATGATGCAGCCAGTAAATACAGGCCGTTGTGCAGAGACTTGACATTTTGAAGGAATTTCTCTCAGACTTAAATAAGCTTTTCTTTTAGACAAAATACTTGAGTTGAACTGTGCAATCACCCTATGTGATTTGCATCATTTGTTTCTCTCATTTAGTGATGACTTCGTAATCAATAAAAAGAGAAACTGTAGAATTTCCCTTCAGCTCCTTCATTTTCACTTTCAGTTTCTAGCAAGAATTCCTCTACATAGCACAAAAGAAGCAACTATTACATTATATTTTACACTACACTGTACCCCAAGGTGCTCCATTTCAGTTATTGTAGTATATACAATTGTAATAGTATACAGTTCATACTGTTATGAACTTTGGATTACCACTGATGTTACTGTAATCAACAGTAAGTGTTATATTATTTTAACAATTGTATTAAATTGACTTTTATCTTTTCTGCTCTTCTTTCCAGTGGTGATTGTGAGCCCAGAGCTGAGGAAAAAAGTAGTATCCAGAAAATAAAACCTTGGTTAACAATTTCGACAGATTAAAGGTAATAATATTAACTAACTGCAAGTACACAATTCACTTGAACTACTTACATTTACCTCTTTCTGTCAGCAAGAGCACAAATGTTTTCTCTCGCTCATTCTGCATCAGTGTGAAGATGACCTTTGCAAGTGACAAGCTGTATAATGACGTCATAAAGAAGATGATGTCTCATTTGGCTTCATTAGTCAAAGTCAGAGAAATCATACCTCACCTGCCCTGCCTCACACTCACTGACCGGGTAAAAATCCTTTTTGCAGCACAGCAGTAGACATTTTGGATAATGAATAAGAACTGTTTTTGTGTGAAGTATGCATTTAATGAAAGCTGTGATAGTAATATGTACTACCACAAAACAATGTGCTATGTGTACCTCCATTATTGTGATCAATATTGCAGGAGGAGATAGAGGCTAAGAGGGACAATGCAGGAAACTACAATGCTTTTATCTTGCTGCTGGATTGCCTGCGCAGGCGAGAGAACTGGCCTGAGGAGTTCATCAGTGCACTGCAGGCTTGTGAGCACAGGGCTTTGGCCAAAGAGATCGGTGATACTTATGACAACATAAGAGGAATCAACCGTAAGAAAATGTCTCTGAATATTTACAGTACAGTGACAGTTATATATGTAATTTACATATCATGTACTGTATGTTGAAGACTTTTAGAGGTGAAGTCTCCTGCATTACATAGTTTGTCTTCCTCTAACACACCTTAATCAGCTCAGGGAGGAATTGTTAATAGTCAAATGGTGTGAACCATGTGAGTTACAGCAGTGAAAACACAAGACTGTGTATTGCAGAGAGAGTTCCTGGATTATAGTCTTATCAGTTTTGTTCTTTAGATATGTACTCATTTTCTTGTACCTTCTACTTCAGGCCCTCCTGCCGCCGCTGCCGCCGCTGCCGCTCCTGCCGCTCCTGCTGTTCCCCCTGCCTCTATTCCTGGTCCTCTTCATGTCCCTGCTCCTGCATCTGCTCCTGCATCTGCTCCTGCTCCTGCTTCTGCTCCTGCTCCATCAGCAGCCACAGCAACAACTTTTACTACAGCAACAATCCACAATGCCCCACCCTCACCTAATCCCTTGCTGACCCTTTCTCCAGGGGAAGCCTCAGCTCAGCCAGCTGCTCCTGCTCCTATCCAACCTCCCCCAGAGTCTCTTCCCAGTGTAACTGCCTCAGACCCTGATGAAGCCCCTGCCCCAGTTTCATCTCTAGAAAATCCTGCACCCCCTCCTCCTGAACCAGCCCAGCTTTCTGAACCCTCAGGCCCAATGACAATTCCTGATACCAAACCCCCTTCTCCAGTCCCTTCTGCTGCCACTTTTGAGCAGTGTGAAGTCTCTGTTAACCCAGGGGCAACATCTGCTTTAAATTCCTTAGATGACGTGACTCTTACTGCTAATTCCGAACAACCCCCAGCTGCAACTACTAACGCAGTAATTGCTTCCCCATCCCAGCCTAACACCCCCAGCATCTCTTCTCATTTTTCTGCTGCATCTGAGGAAAGCAAAATACTACCACCAGTCCTTGAGATCTCTGCCTCCATGAAGCACCCCATTCAAGACACAAACCCTCCAGAGAAGGTGGCTGTCTTAGCCCAGGAGTCAAATATCAGCTCAGATGCCAATCAGGTGACTGCCTATTGAGTGATATGTTTAAACTGCATGCTAGTTATTTAACAACTTCTAAACATTATACACTAATTTGAGTTATGTAGTTGTCTGTCTCTGTGTTGCCCTGTGATGTGGTGAACCTGCCTTGGCCATAGATCAGCTTCCCTACTGGACCCTTTTAATTTACAACCCTTTTAGGACCCTCATACATATGCTGTATTAGCCACACACTACACCCATTATGGCAGTGGGTGAGACACAACAGCACTACTTTTACTGATATATATGCATGTACTTATGCAAAGGTTTGGGCACCCCTTGATAAATAACAGATTTAGGTGATTTTGTCATTGAAAATATGTTAACCCAGTTTCTCTAGGAAATGGAAAAAACACTATATTTACAGCAAACATTGATGCATGTTTGGGCACCCTAAGAGTTTATATTTATATATAAAGTTTATATTTACAAGGTTTTAGACCTTAATCAGCTCTTTAGATATGATGGAAGAGTCAGCAGAAGAAAGCCTTACCTGCATTCCCATCATAAAATCCAACGTCAGAAATATGCAACAGAAGCCTGATGCAACTGTGGACAGACAAAGTTATAATAGAAATTTTTGGCCACAATCAGCAAAGTCATGTTTTTGCAGAGTAACGGAGCAGCATATAATGAAAAGAACACCTTGCCAACCATTAAGTATGGGGGTGGATCTATCATGCTTTGGGGTTGTGTTTCAGCCAGTGGCACAGCAAACATTGCATGGGTGGAGGGAAGAATAGATTTCACTAAATACCAGCAAATTCTGGAAGCAAACATCACAGCATCTGTAAAAAGAGCTGTGCATGCAAGATGACCAACAAATATTACAAAACTAGAAGCCTTTTTGCAAGGAAGAATGTGAGTAAATCCCAACAAGAATTGAAAGACTTTTAGTTCTAAAAAGTGTGATTATGTAGGGTGCACAAACTTTTTTAATGACCAAAATGTTATTTATCGAGGGGTGGCCAAACTTAGGAGTGTATGTAGAAATATAGAGGTGCATGCATGTTTATATGATGTGTCTCATTCTTAGCTCACCTAAACATGCCATGTCACTTTTTTCTATATTTAATACTGATAAACGCCAGTGTATTATGTGATAAACTTGTATTATAACCAGCTATTCATACCAGTTTTGCACAATTAATCACTGTGTGCACCAACCTAAGTGTACATGCATATGCATGCCCATAGATAAAAACCATATTTCTTATTGTTTTGTATTTATTCTTATGTGTATAGTTTGTACCTACTGGCTGGTACCATTCTTTCTGTTTGTCTGTCTGTCTGTCTGTCTTTTATGTGGCTTTTATTTACTGTGTATAACATGGATGTGCAAATGTGATGTCACAAACATTATCATGTCTCCCACACCTGGGTCTACATGCAGAGATTAAATAGTATATAATACAGTTATTACATTTAAAGTTTTACATTCTGTACCTTGTAAAATTGTATCTTCTGTGGCATTTCATGAGTTAACCAGTCTATCATCTTTTCTGCAGCTTGAAGATACCGTACCCATTACAGTGTCACAAAACTTCCCAGGTCAGACAACATCTCCAGAAACAGCACCAGCACCATGTAATGATGCAGTTGCTGGTGCCCTGTCCCAAACAGCTGAGGCAAGTGAGGAGTATTTCAGCAAGCCTGGCATTCTAGTGGGAACAGAGCCCTCCTTGGACAGTTCTGATGATCTACAGATTAGCCTTTCCCCCACGGAGACCACAGACTCTTCACAGGTACAACCAGCCAGGCCTCTCTCCAGCCATCTACAGGCAGAGGAAAAATCAGAGGAACCCGTCTCAGTCACTTCTGATGAATTAATGTTCAGCCATGCCACATTTAGGATTGCCAGCTCTTCAGTAACTCAAACTTCACAGGATCCTCCCCCTATGTCCACTGAAGTACCAATAGAGACTGTTTCTGAATCTCATTCCACAAATCCAGAAAACTTGGTTCCACACTCTACCCCAGAACAAAACAGCTTTCCAGAAGGAGATGCCTCTTCTCAAAATCTGCCAGTGGAGGATCACTATGAATCTTATATCCAGAGTTTGCAGGAAGAACCAGGGACACTGGTAAATGTTGTTCAGGTTTCTGAGGAGCCATCAATTCTAAATCTGAATGGTCAGCCTCCAAGCATGATTGGTAATGCAGTTTATAGAAATGATAACCCAGTAAGCCTAAATCATAATAGCCCAACTGGTAGTTCTGTTCAGTCTGTATTGGCTGAAGATCAGTCGAGCCTAAACAACCAGGGTATCACGGAGAGCAAAGTAACACATGTAAGTGAACAGGCTGCTCCTGCTGTTGATGTGTTCATCAGAGCAGAGGCAACCACTACATGCCAGGAGTCTGAGTTAAACACTTCAGGGCCAGTTAACACACCTGAGTCACAGCAGAAAGAAGAGGCTAAAGTGTCCCAGGTAGTGCTGCCCCAACTTCAGCCTGAACAACTCTACATTGCAGCTGCAGCAGCTATTAGTGTGGCTGCTGTTCTCATAGCCTGGAAGTTCAAGCACTAACACAGGAGCAAGAACCTGTTTAACAACTCCTGACTTCCACCACTGCTGCCTTGAAAAAAGAAGCAAGGACCTGTTTGCACTTGGCATTAAAATGTTAATATACATGTTTAAACGACACGAGTGACTGTGTTAGTAGTTGGAAAGTGTTCAAATCTAGCCAGTCGAGCATGTGTGCATGTGTGTGCATTTATAAATGCTGTTCGGCCATCTTGGCTACACAAACAGTCTGACATCATGTGTCCTCCACCCACAACTTTTGATAATATTCCACCTCTCTTGTTAAAACATTTTCCCCATTTAATCAAAGATAAAATTACAAATGGCTGAAAAGACATTATTCATCTTTAGCTTGTTGTTAGCAGCCCACAGTACTCTCACCAGTCCTGGCAATAAATTCCTAACTCGCTGTCTTTGTGAGAATTTCTGAGCCACATTTGCAAAATGTTTTATATGGCATTTAACCCACTATACCCTGTAGGCTCTGCCTGCACTGCTGTGGCATCACACTAGCCTGATGTAAGAATGTAGATATTCGTATAGCTTGATATAGCTTGAACAAGGCAAATGGAAATATGTTATATACTACAACTGGTTCCTAGTGACTAGATGTTAATGCCAAGTGTAAACAGGGCCAAAGTCTGTATCGGCATTGTTACATTTATTACCGTTTTTATTATTCTTGATTAATAACTGACCAAGGTATGGTAAACATTTTCCTAAAATGAGTCATGGGCTTTTATTATTCTGGATTCAGGTTTGCTAGACAGTGCAGTGAAACGTGATGCTCTTTGCTCTTGTACACAATCTTTTTTAGACATTGAAATTAATTTAACAGTTAATTGTTAGTAAAGCCATGTTTGTGATGAACTGTTTCACAAAACCTTCACTTCCTGTGACTCTTATTGCATAGAGTGTATATCTACCACTATTTCTGCTGATGCTGGTCCACAGGGTGCCATATATGCAGCAATATTGTAGTATTGAGTTTATGAGTATGCACTGATTCTACAATCTAAACCAAAGTAATGTAAGACCATTATGTGGCCTTAGATTAAACCGTTTAGGTGTCTGGAAGAACCTGGTAAGGTTAGAAAGGCATTATTCCAGTTCTGCTGAAACCTATTTATTTCTTTTAGAGTTAGAAAATGTTTAATGTCCAATTATTATACATAATAAAGCATAGTACCTTGCACTAATGCAGTGGTGCCCGATTCAACCCTAATCATCTGGATCAGGTGAGTTAGATAAGGGTTGAAGCTGAGTCTCCAGGTAGATCTCCAGGACTGGAGTTGAGCACCCCTGCACTAGAGCATGAAGAATGAGTATAGAGGGAGGGGTCAATAGGTACTGCAGTTTTATAGCACTTAACTACATTTAATCGAGGATGTTGTTTTTAAAAAAAACCTTTGGTTAGGATTATGTTGCTTATTCTGAGCTTTTGTACTTTCTCTTAATGCATTTTCAGCACTGTCTCGTTTATTACTTCCTAACTGCTACCTCCTTTATCGTCTCTTTATGAGACAATTTGTGCACTTCCAGAATTTCCTGAGTAGAATTGTTATACTGGTTATGTTTTGCATGGTGACAACTTTGCTGTGGTTCTGAACAGTTCACAAAGGAATGCAGATTTGTATAGAATTGTCTTCTGGAACTTATGGGTTTCACTGCATGCTTTCCTTATAAGCTCCAAGAAGAATTTATCAAGACACTTTTATTCTAAATGCAGAAAGACTTTGCAGAACAGTGGATCCCATATTTAAGGGACCTATGTTGCAGAAATTATTGCAGGAATATGTAAATGCATTGGTTGTATTGTTTTTTGGAGGTAAAGAGTATGAGTTTATCTCATTGTGCTACACCATTATGAGTGTCTATAACTTGTTTGAATCTGATGTTAATAATTAACCTAACAAATCTTCAACATTTTTGGAAAGGCATTAACAAGAGCCAGTAGGAGTCAGAGTACTTATACTCTGCTATGTATGAGTAATGTCTGATGTACGTCAGTCTTATCCAAGAATGTCTCTATTACAATGATGAAAGCAAATGTGTCTTTCAGCTGTAAGTGCCCTTATAGCCACCCAAAGATATAATTGAAAGCATTTAAAACAAATCTGATATGATCTAAATGCATATGTTGTTACTTTACACAGCAGCACTTTAAAATGGGTGAAACTTCCTTGTTTCTTGAGGTACAGTCATTGAGCTTGTGTTTTATCCTTGCGTGTAGGCTAATGTGATCTACCTATTCCTTTCTGAACTAGCTGAATTGTAGAAAATATTGTACATTATATAAAATATATACCTTTTCTGTAAAATCAACAAAAACAAAAATGCATGAAATTTCAATTAAATCTTCACTGTTAAAATTGTTGTGACTATCTTGCTTTGAATGAGATTTTTCATTTCTTTTGACTGACGAAAGTTCAGCAGTTCGCTCCCTTGTTTTACACTTTCAGTATTTGCCTAGAAAGAGACTGGATCAGTGGATTGGTGAAAGTGGATGGGTTTAATTTCTCGGGCATTCAGGTCTGACATAATACCGTACTACACCAATAAGAGTCACAGGCCAATACTCAAACACTGAATGTGATTAATTGTAAATTGCTCTGGATTAGATTATCTCCCAAATATCTAAATGTAGACTTCCAATATCTCAACAAAGACACTATAAATTTTCAATTCATTGTGAAGGCAAAGGTATATTGTGATATTGTGAGATACATTAGTGCCTCACGTTTAGTCTGTGTCCATAATCTGGAGTAAATATTTTAATAGTTCTTACATGTAATGCTGTGAAATTTCCCACTTGCGGAACAATAAAGGATTGTCTTATCTTATTGTATCGTATCATATCTTATCTTTTCTTATGTAGCATGTAACTATTGGTTGTGTGTGTAATCAGTTGTCATCAAGATTTTTCTTTATTGTTAGGTAAATAGGTATACGGTTACTATATGTGATATTCGCTTATTTGTTTTTGAGTCAATATGTTATAATCAATTATGGTCTCAGTTAGTAAGTCGTCCTTATAATCGCTACAATGGTAACTACGCCCTTTTTGACGAATGGACCAATACATTACTTTAGACACCAGCGACTGGATAGCTGATTGGTCCAGCGGAATGCAATTTTACATGACTGACACATGTTATGGCCAATCACGTATGTGATGCCTGCGTTGTAAACACATAGCCGTCAGAATGCCTAGTGACGCGGTACACCAGTGACTATGGGCAGTGTTTTGTTAAAATGCGTACAATTTCAACAGCTTGTACTGCTGCACTCGTCGTTATAACGGTCTCACAGAAGCTATACACACGCCTGTTATGGAGCTGAATGGCTATCACTGCGAAGGGGAGGGCTGTGAAGAAGCCGAAGATGAAGACACGACAGGGCCAAAGCAGCTTCGTTCGGTCGTCGAGCCGCCATGTAGCTTCACTACTGCAGCGAGCATGGAGAAACCCGCGGCCGGTGGATCCGCCCTCAGAGAGCGCAGGATATCTAACTCGACCTCGACGAGACAGAGGCTCGACTCACTGAAGAAAAACAGGCCGCGTATGTGTCCCATTTTATGGCTTTGATGGTGGCGTGCTTTCGCGCTAAAGAACGGCTGCCTCTTACAATTAAGCCGATGACACAGGGACGGTCTAATTAAATGCCCCTATGACTAAACGTTTCATAATTCTCTAACAAATGAAAAATGTACTCGTAAACTCTCTAAACACGTTTTTAAAATTTTTACAGATAAATATTTAGCTTGTCACTTCATATGCCTATTGTGATTTTCACACGTTAACGTCATATCGTCCTCAGGTAAACTAGCTGTTTATTAGCCAAGGCTCCGTGGAGCAGCGTCCATGTTTAAATATTAGCTGTCAAGGCAGTTAGTTTGTCCACATCAAATCACATTGTCGTTTAAAACCTATAACAAGTGTCCCATGATTAATCTACACTGGGAAAGGCAACGTTTGTAATAAAAAAGCATTTTAATTTGGTGTAAGTGTTGAGGCGTGGCTATGCCTACCCCACAGTGTACATTCACAATAACAATCTCCATCACTTCTATCTTGTAGAACTGAATGCATGTACACGGTATACGATTTATAGAAGGCTGTACCAATACAAAAACATATATTACACTGTCAATTTCAGTATTATCACATCAATATCAGCATCACATGAATGAGTCACAATTCATCTAGTATATCTAGTAAGCCCTTGTACCACCGATGCACCACTGCCGATATGCTCTTCACACAGAATGACTGATTTGATCTCCAGGTGTAAAATATCAGTATTTGCCATCTTTCTCAAAAGCTGTTACAGTTATGTAATACTGTGCATGTTATTGTGCCCACAGCTTTCCCATGGTTTGGCATGGATATAGGGGGTACATTGGTGAAGTTGGTCTACTTTGAGCCCAAAGACATCACAGCAGAGGAAGAGCAAGAGGAAGTAGAGAGTCTGAAAAGTATCCGTCGTTACCTTACCTCACACACGGCCTATGGCAAGACGGGCATAAGAGATGTTCACCTGGAGCTGCCAGACCTTACTTTGTGGGGCCGCAGAGGCAATCTGCACTTCATTCGCTTCCCAACCCAAGATCTTCCTGCCTTCCTGCAGATGGGCAGAGATAAACACTTCTCCAGCCTGCACACCACACTCTGTGCCACTGGTGGTGGGGCATACAAGTTTGAGGCAGACTTCCGCACAGTGCGTAGTGTACACACATGCACATTCTTTAGTTCTTCTAAGTGTCTAGCCACTGTAGCCTAGATTGTAGCCATGAGCTTTATATGCAAATGCAGATACCTTCATTAAATAGGAATCTGCCCTGCCTCTTCTTTCTAAGATGGCAGACCTGCAGCTGCTGAAGCTGGATGAGCTGGACTGTCTAATTAAGGGTGTCCTGTACATCGACTCAGTGGTTTCAAGTGGGCCTCCTGAGTGTTACTACTATGAGAACCCTACAGACCCAGAACACTGCCAGCAGAAAGCCTATAATCTGGAGAACCCTTACCCTCTGTTGCTGGTCAACATCGGCTCAGGGGTCAGCATTCTGGCTGTCTACTCTAAAGACAACTACAAACGTGTCACTGGCACAAGGTCAGTCAGTAAGAACTATAAATTAATTCTTTACACAATTACAGCTATCCATTGAGTAGGACAATCAGCAGGTGTTATAAATAAAAAAATATGTACATTGTTCAAAACTAGAAACGTATAGAACAAGCACTAAAAGGCAGCATGGTGATTTATTTGTATTATTCTTTTGCAGCTTGGGTGGTGGTACCTTCCTGGGTCTGAGCTGCTTGCTGACTGGCTGCTCCACCTTTGAAGAGGCACTGGAAATTGCTTCAAAGGGTGAAAGCACCCGTGTGGATAAACTGGTCAGAGATATCTATGGGGGTGACTATGAAAGATTTGGCTTACCAGGATGGGCTGTTGCCTCTAGGTAGGCACATTACAAAGTATGCAAACTCACAACCCTGGCTGTTAATGTTGTACCTGATGCAGGAAAGCACAAATAGAATGGCAAATAAAATTCTTTGGATAAAATACAAATACTAATTTAAATAAGTCTCAATTCTGATAAGTGAAAAGCATTCAGGTTCTTAAGAATACACTACATGTTCTACAGGAGAACACACACCATTTTCTTTTCAGATTTGGTCTTGCTCAGTGAATTGGGCAGTGAGGTGTCTATATGATGCACTGTGAAGCTGGTGAAGCGCTGTTGAAGAGAAGTATTTGCAGCCAGGGAACGTTTTACAGCTTTAAAGGATAACAATGCTTCAGATTGTAAAATGGTTGTATTACATGTCTTCGTGGGGAAAAAATGCTTTAGACACTGCTCTGCTTCTGAATGTGAACTGCCAAAAAATCTCCTTACTACTGAATTACTCTAAACCTTCTTTTTAACAATGACTACATTCTTTTGAGCTTCAGGCTGTGTCCATTGACATCATCATCGGTAACGCTGTTGTTTAAAGTTGTGTTAAGTTTTTGTTAACATTTTCTGACATTGTTTTATTTTTTCTGTACTCCCACTCCTGACAAACTGGTGTGTGTACCTGAAGTAGCATTAGCAGCTAAAGTGGCTAAACACAATGCTGCATCTGGCTTCTATTTGCTCCACGCATCAACCTCTCCTGGAGGCTGAAACTCTATTCAAGCCACATGATTGGTTTGGTGCATCACTGTTCTCATTATCATTGGCTTTTCATGTTGTCTGTCAAAACATGGACAGAATTAGTTTTATCAACGTTATATTGACCATGTCTTATATCAAAATTGAGAAAAGTTATACTGCAATAATTATCACTATTGTTTTATTGCCCAGCTCTATTTGAAACGATGTGTTAATAATATTGAATTATACATTGTGTTGTTCAAATATACAAAGCCAGTACGGCACTGTTAATTATGACCTTTTGCCACTAGTAATTACAAAATAAATACATTATCTTAATCTTTTTTGTGTTTCAGTTTTGGGAATATGATGTGTAAAGAGAAGAGGGATTCTGTCTCAAAAGAAGACCTGGCCAGAGCTACTCTTGTTACTATAACAAACAATATTGGTTCAATCACACGCATGTGTGCATTAAATGAGGTATGGAATACACCTGGTTATATGCTAATAAAATTTTACTTATTACTTATTATTTGTCCATAACCCTTGCCTCTCAGCCTCTTTACGGTGCTGCCTTGTGGAATCTGGATCAAGCAGCATTGTACAGGGCTATGAGTGACCAGGGTCAAAGCCGCTTGTGTTGTGTTGTAGTAATTCTTCTATCTTATGCTTGGATCTCCTTAACTATTCATACTTCACCGTATTACAGTAGACAAATCTTTGTTTTATAAACAAGTCTTAATATTATCTTGTAGATAAGTCTTTATCCCATTATCTCCAAGTTCTTTATCTCAGAGAACATTGATAATAAAATGTTGATTTATTTGGCATTTGTTAACTATAATTGTTTCTGGTTTAGAACATTGAGAGAGTGGTGTTTGTTGGCAACTTCTTGCGGGTGAACACATTATCCATGAAGTTGCTGGCTTATGCTTTGGATTATTGGAGTAAAGGACAGCTCAAAGCTCTGTTCCTCCGACATGAGGTAGGGCAATGTGTTTGCTATAGACATCATGGCTAGCTGCCTGTTGTATATGCATTATTTTGCCAGAATTGGCAGTATTGGTTTTTGATGTTGTTCACAGTTCATTGGTTTACAAGATTATATTGAAATATTTTGACATAACACAAGACATAAGACTCGTGATTAGTGTTTTACTGGGAAACACATGTACCTGTTTAAGATGTCATCTTAGTTAGACATTAGGCAGTGAAAAATCAACTGAAACTTCAGGTATGAGTGACCTTTCTGAATGTGTTTCAGGGCTATTTCGGGGCTGTGGGAGCACTGTTGGAATTGTTGAATTCATCCTGAAGATAGCTGATTCGTCTGATATGTCATTCAAGCCTCAGGTCATGGCTCCTACCAAAAATTGCAATACCTTTTGGAAGTTTACCACTGATGCCTTTACTGTCTGACCATGAAGACATATAATCTTCGTTAAAGGAATTTATGATTTCTCCTTTGTGTTCTCAATTACCTATATGTGAGCTCTGGTTGCTAAACAGTGCTTCAGGACACACTGGTATATTTAATATCATGTGGCCTGTTTTTGTTTGGCCAGCTTCCTTATATTATGCACTAGTCAATAAGATTAATTTATTATTTTAGTCCTACACATTTATCGCTATTGGTCTTAATATTTAACCCATGGTAGCACAAATGGCAGATACACAAAAGAAGCACATTCTTACTTCTACTAAACGGTCTGAGTGATAGTTGTTACACATGTATAATAGATTGACCTGGCATATGCCTCAGATCAACTCATTCTCATTTTCATAAATAATATCTAGCAGAGATCAAGACCAGCCAGTCAATACTTGTCATTGAGGCCCACAAATGAGAAGATGGGTTGATCCCTAAACAGGAAATGTTTAGGGCTAAGTTTAATTCCTATATAGGAATCAGACCCAGTGTGTTTAGTATGTACCAAAGGCATTCTTATGTATCTTTTAATACATATATTCTTTAGAACTTCTTCCTGTAAATGTAAATGAAGTTTACGTTATTGTAATTTGTTAAATATTGTATACAGACAGTTTAGCATCAGAGTTCTACAGATAATCAAAAGACCATTCATTCTCCTCTGCTGTTTGTTCATTATTTTGCCAGAAAGGGCTGTTATTGGTTTTAGATGTTATTCACAGTTCATTAGTACACAAGAGTACACTTCATTAAATGTTTACACATAGCACAGCAGAAACCCAAAGACCCTGAGCAAGATGTGCTTTTTTATTTAGTGACGCTTATTTTCATTGAGCATTAATGCTTTAAGCGTGTGTGGTTTGTGTTTAACTGAGAAAAACATGGAACTTGAGTCCATTTCTTAACAGGACAAAGAATCAGAATCAGAAAAACGTTATTGTCCCAGAGGAAATTGCTTAGATGATAAATGGATTGTGGTCCAGATGTTTGTTCCAATTTTGGTTAAGGTTTAACCTCTTCAGAGCTGACCAGCTTTGTGGTCAGTTTACTTATTTCCTACCCAGAACCTTTTAAATGGTTGTTTTGGTTTAGGCTTCATTTTGTGCTTGAGACTGAAAAAGACTCTTCTTTAAAAAAGAATAAAGAGTCTTCTTTATTATAGTCCAATTATGGGTAACATGGAAAGTGCCTAAGTAAGAGAGAGACTTGTTAGATCCCTTTCATTTCAAACTGTTTTTACAGTGGCTACACGTGGTTGTACAAAACTGATCGCCATTTTTATTTCTAAATGTCCTCTTTTATAATAAAACGTATCAAAAAAAAAGTTTTAGGCTCCTCATACTTGCCCTCATGCATGTGTCGACATAAAAAATAAAATCGTGACTGTGTGGTCTGTGCACTCAGTACAAACTTTGTGAGGGTTTTCCACCAACACCATCGTGTCATTTAGATTTTTCACTGATCCCACTGAAAGTTAGGACGGTCCAGTCGGAAGAGAAGAGCCGTGTGAGAACGTGGGTTTCGTGACGCCAGTGGAAAACGCTAAACGGTTTTTCTTACCGGTGAAAGAGTCAGTGTGTGCCCTCGGAGGAAAATCCAGCCCACTTTCAGTCGTGTGAGGTCGGCGGTGAGTGGGCTCCTCCTCTCCGTCCCATTCTTCGCAGTTTCGCCTGTAAAGTCGCCGCAATTACTGGTCATTACTGGGGCCTCGCTGACCGTCCATTGACCGAGCTGTTAAAGAGGGCGGCCGGAGCTTTCTGTGAGGATCTGGTTGCTCCTCGAGGTTGTTATGCAGGGCTAGTCCACATTCGCAGGAATCTGCGCAAGACTGGAGGAAAGAACGTCTTGAAGCATTAAAGGTAGGAGTCAGCGTTCACCACCACCATCGTGTGTGCTGTACGTGCTCATTAATATGCTTCTCCTTCGAGAAGACTGAAAGAAAAGTTGGTCTTGAATAACGGTTCCGCACAGCGAGCTCAGGCTAAGAGAGTAACTGGGCTGGACGACACGTAGACTTCTGCAGGAATGTTTGCACTTCTCTCACTTTCTCTTCAACCAGTCGATTAAATCCTTATTCTTCTACCCGCCTGACGACGTGGATGAAGTTTTTCGCTTTCAGGATTATTTCTCTTTTTTCCTTTTAGTTTTTTATTCTGTACTGGATGCAAACTGACCAGTTGACAGTGAGAAATGCATAACTGTTGGAACTATTGCACTAGGGTTTCTCTAGCATTTACAGTCCTCTTGTTTCTGCATCAAAGATCCAAACAATTTTATGAATCCACAGATATAAGTAGATCTTATATGTGTATCGTGTCTTTTATAGGTAGTGAATGAATATGTCTCTTCAGGACATTTAGTTGATGTTAAATAATGTAAACAGGGACTCTTTTAAGTCATAAGTCTTATAAAAGTCCTGGTCGACACCTTATTAAGTGGCTGCACAATTAATGGTGGATTGATTATCAATTTATGATAAATCAAAGCTCCTGTAAATGTCTAATATAAATGTGAGTCCATTTGTGTTTTATTTATTTTGGTAAGACACACGTCTCTTGATTGAGTTAATAATGGGTAGAAAGTCTTTGACTTTATTACCCTCTGCACCACAGGGATTATGGTGCCCCACCGACAAGTCTGTGTCAAACTCTGAGTGAAATTCCATTGACAGTTTAAAAAGAGTTGATGCCTTTTTTCTGCCAAATTTTCTGCTCTCATAATAGTGTTATATGTAGCTCTCTCCACACATGGATTAAATAATATTTTTTACAAGCTTCTGAGTTTTTACAGCAGATGGAACTAAACCTACAACTTGAGTTTTGTTCAATACTGAAAAATCTGTATAGAGCTACATGTATTGGTTCTACAATCTAGTAAAAG
>JBBIGC010000145.1:13557778-13568698 GCA_037576955.1 Lepidarchus adonis
TGTGTGTGTGTGTGTGTGTGTGTGTGTGTGTGTGTGTGTGTGTGTGTGTGTGTGTGTGTGTGTGTGTGTGTGATACTGCAGGCATTGGGCCAATCCATATGAATGAGGTGCAGTGCACAGGCAATGAGCGCTCTTTGTGGAACTGTCGCTTTAAGAACATCACTGCTGAGGACTGCAAGCACACAGAGGATGCCTCAGTGCGCTGTAATGTCCCATACATGGGCTTTGAGAAAACGGTCAGAGCCATGCCTCTCGCACATAAACACTATTCATTTACACCTCAAACACAATGCTTATTTCTCATTACATTGTACATATGTTTGTAACCATTATTCGTAATTACAGAATTTTACCTGATTTAGTGTCTTTTTT
Source organism: Lepidarchus adonis (assembly GCA_037576955.1). Taxonomy (NCBI): domain Eukaryota; kingdom Metazoa; phylum Chordata; class Actinopteri; order Characiformes; family Lepidarchidae; genus Lepidarchus; species Lepidarchus adonis. The sequence continues at coordinate 13,558,151 of JBBIGC010000145.1, forward strand.
CTGCCCCTCAGTTTTACTTCATACTGCACTGTTAGTGTATCATTGTTTTAAGTGATTTAAAAAAAGAAATATTTTTGGCTTGTGCATACATGTACACTTTTAAAGTAAGTGCAATTTCTTTGCTAACTAAAGCACTTACACTGTGATAGTGTTAGTCTAGTCATTTTGATTTGACTATTCCAGAAGCATTGATATTTTTTGCTATTTGCTTAAGGTCTGCTTAAAGTGAATTTAAGACATTTTGTGTAATTTGTTTTAATTAACAACTGAAGCGTTGCAGTTTGGCAGTGAGCTTCATGCAAATGGGATTTAAATACATGAAAAGTTCCCATCCTGCTGGAGCTTGTTCATGGAGATATCCCAACACATCTGTGTTTTCCAGCTTCCAATCCAAAAAACAACCATTTGAGAGAATATTCAAAGTAAAAATTGTTTTAACAGTTTAATATTTTATGATAACTGTGATGAAAAATGAGCCAGTCCTTGTCTCTGTGTTTATACAAGCTTCTAACTCCATCTTGAGTGTTTTTATAGATATTATAATACAATAAAAGTAATAAAAATACATTTAAAAAGACAAACCTTCAATATTAGCATATTTTTCAGTTGCTTTTTAATATTGTTCGATTTACAATTATGCTTATTGGGTCACCTGGTGGCCAGGACTCTGGACTGCATGACTGCATAAATGGCTTTAATTTGACTTAAAACTGTCTTTTTAAAGCCAAATTTAAGCCAAATGTTTTCACAAACATTTTTTTGTGAAGACTGGTTGCAATTTAATTTCCCATCTCTTTCAATACATTACCCACAGTGCATCTGCATATCTCAGCCTTAACTAGAGCTGAAAAGTCTGGGGGAAATATCGAAATTGCAGCCCTTGCAATGTAAAAATTGCACTCTTTCAAATTGTGATTTCGATATTCAATAGTTGTTCTGCCTCTTTTTAACTGTCCTTCCTATATGGCTTTGTTGGTATAAAGGAAGTTGACCCCTACCCCTTTCCTTTGCTTTCCTCCTGGGCTGTGTCCTGCTCAGGTGCGTATCACAGGGGGCCGATCACCCTTCGAGGGCCGCGTGGAACTGTTGCGATCTGGTGCAAATGGAACCCAGCACTGGGGCCTGATATGTGGAGAAGGCTGGGGCACCAAAGAGGCCATGGTGGTGTGCAAACAGCTGGGCCTTGGATATGCCAACCACGGCCTGCAAGTAGGACACTAACACTAATGGTGGCAGTTATTGCTCATTTCCAGTGCCTGCTTTGCATCAACCCTTTTAAGGTCTGTCTTACTCACTGATCTTCAGGCCTGGGCTGTAATAAAATTCAAATATCATACATATTCAGAATTCAACAAATACACAGAATACAGTGACTTTATGAATACAGTTACTCAGGACAACTCAACTGATATTCCCTGGTAACTTTTCTGAAACCTTTCTGATGTGTAAAAGTCACTAAATGTATTCTGAATAAGTAACTCATCATTTCTTTCTTTGAAGGAAATGTTAGTGAATACATTTTACTCAGTGTATTCTGCATTAACCCATGACATTTTTATTACACCCAATCCTGCAGATGTACAGTGCATGCTAAACGGTCTTACTAATGAATACAGAATTTCCATGGAAAACACAATGCCAACTTGTAGTGTAGTTCAGAAATTTAAAGAAAGACTGTGTGACTGCGTCATCTAAATAAGCACTGAGTGTGTGTACTAACATGCCGTAGGCTGTGTGTACAGGTGCGGCTAAAGGGCGGCCGGTCGGAGTACGAGGGGCGTGTGGAGGTTCGGGTGGGTCAGCATTGGGGGAGTGTGTGCAGTGAGGGCTGGACCACCAAAGAGGCCATGGTGGCCTGCAGACAGCTAGGGCTGGGTTTCAGCATGCATGCTATTACTGTGAGTACACATACACCCACAAAAACACATTCTATCTCTTTCTGCTGTACTTCTTCCTTTCCTCAACATACACTTCGAGTGTGAACTTTGCTCAACAGTCAATACTTAAAACAATGTGCCCAGTCCTTCTGCTGGTGATTCACTTACCCTGCAGAGTTTAGTACCCGCTCTAATCTAACACAGTTAAACCACCTAATCAAAGAGATCAGGAACATGTGGTTTGTAATGGTAGGTGTGTTAAGTTGGGCTTGGAATTAAACTATGTAGGGGAGTCAATTTCTAGGGTTTAGCAGCTGTGAATAATGGAAACATGATTACAGTCTTTGTGTGTGTATGGTGGTTGCAAAGGAAACGTGGTACTGGGATGGCAGTAACGTGACGGAAATGGTGATGAGTGGAGTAAAGTGTACAGGAGATGAACTGTCCCTCAGCCAGTGCCAGCATCACAAAACTGTCAGCTGCCAGAAAACATCTGCACGATTCTCTGCAGGGGTCATCTGCTCGGAGAGTGAGTAACTATAAAATACACACATGAAATGTACTTTTTTGGAACACACACAATATTTATTCTCAACATTTTTATTCCAAGGCTTCGCTCTGGCACAGTTTAGTAACTTACATGTTTAAGTACCCCGAGCCTAATTTATTTGTGACAAGGGTGAGTTGTAAGTGTTTGAGCTTCTGAACTCACATTGAACTTTAAGAACATCTTGTAAGGGGATTTAGTCATGAGCACACATAAGCACTCTTCCCATGGCATTTGGTTCCATAAGAACAGTTCAAAGTAAAGCTGACGACTTTGTTTTTGTAGCCTGTAGTTCACACACAAGTTTTTGTGGAGGGAGAAGCCCTTCATCTGCAGACACTTTATCTCCCTTTGATAGCAAAGAAAGAGACAGTATCAGGCCTTTTGTTTAGCCTCTGCCCACAGACCTACAATTTGCGGTTCTTACTTTAAAAGTGCAAATGACTGGCTGACAAAGATCAGATCCGAAACTGAGACAATTATATATTTCTGTTTACTTTCATCACTTGACAGACCTTGTCTAAAATCAAGAGTCAAAACAATAAACATTCCTCTAAATCAAATGTCTGCACATTTCTTGGCCAGCAAGTATTGACCCGAAAATTACACTGCTTCCACAGTTCACAAAGTAGCAGTTTTTCTTTATTTTTGCAAGTTCACATTATTTTAGATCTTCTAGACTTGCTTCAGATCAAACAAAATGTAATATTGTGATATTGTAAGAAGGCAACCATACAGTAAATTTCATTAATTGAATGAAAAAGTTAGCCAACACCAATAGGTTAATGTTTAAAAGTGCATACTTTCTTAGCTACTCAACCAACCAAAACAAAATGTATTTGTTCATTGGAATAAATTACACTGGAAACACCTAGGCTTCAGTACCATTCCAGACAATGTGTAGCAGGCTAAAAGCCTCGACAAGTAGCACACTATGAATAAATTTAGTCTGGGAAGCATCACAAAGCCATTTCTAAAATTCTTGAACTGACCACAATGAAATCTATTATCTCCTAATGGAGAAAAATTAACAGTGGTAAATCTTCTTTCCTTACCTGAATTTCTCCAAGAGTGCAGCTATGACTCAAGTCACAAAAGAGTCAAGTATTGGCTGACCTCAGATACGGTTCATGATTGTACCATTATAAAGAGACAAAGGCAAAAATGGTATCTATGGTAGAGGTGCAAGTCAGAAAACCCTGCTAACCAAGAGGATCATAAAGGCTTCTCTTACATTTGTCAAAAATTTCACTGACCCCCAAGCACAGAATAACAAGTTTTTTAGAAGCTTTTTATATAAGGTAATAAAGCATGTCACAATAAGATTATCACACCAACTGTCAAATATTCAAATATGCTGGTGGTAGTGTGATGATATCAGTTTTGCTGCTTCAGGGCCTGGGCAACTTGTCATAACTGATGGAACCATGAATTCTTGTCTCTACCAGAAAATCCTGTAATTCCAGTAATTCTACTGCTATGTGAAAAACTGAGCTCCTGTTGCTTGAAGTGTTTGGTTGCAGTTGTTGCTGCTAAAATTGTGATGCAGACATTTCAAAACATATTTTCTATAATAAATTACATTATTATTTTAAAACAACATTCCCACAACTTCTTAAACATCAATTATTTTTAAAGATTTTACAGGTTTTCGTGTACTTAAATTCAGAGTCTCAAAATGCTATATTCTGCAACGTGGATCAATGATAAAATACTTTTACAGTACTGTTCACTCTCTTGTCATAATCATAGTCTATTTATCTAATGTATTAAAAAGAAAAAAACATTCTATACTAAGTGCCCAAAATACATACGTTCAGACACTTTCAATGAGCCATGACTATTTATGTCTTTCAGTCCTGTGGGAATCTTGTAGAAAAACTATTTTGACATAAAAATTTTACTTTATAATTGTATGGTTCATTGCTGGCTTATTAAATGCTTATCATCACTGCAGCATTCTTGTATCTATTGCTTTTTCCATAGCTGCATCTGATCTGGTGCTGAATGCTCCTCTGGTGCAGCAGACTGTGTATATAGAGGACCGGCCACTACACATGCTATACTGTGCTGCAGAGGAAGACTGTCTGTCTTCAAGTGCTGCCAAAGCCAACTGGCCCTACGGTCATCGCCGCCTACTCCGCTTCTCGTCCGAGATCCACAACATTGGCCGTGCTGACTTCAGACCTAAAGCTGGACGCCACTCCTGGGTCTGGCACGCTTGCCATGGGTAAATTTTGTGGAGTGTACATTTTTGACAGGAGTTTGATTTTTTTTTTTTATTATTATTTTTAGGCAACAATTCAGTGCACCACATTTCAGTTTATGAGTTTATTCGTTTGGTGCCATTATTACTTGTGCTGTTAATTAATTGTTTGGTCTTCTAGGATGGTGTATGAATATGCAGCATAAAGTACAAAGACATAATGTCTATATTTGTGTGGTATCATAGGCATTATCACAGTATGGACATCTTCACCCACTATGACCTGCTGTCTGTCAATGGCACCAAGGTGGCAGAGGGACACAAAGCCAGCTTCTGTTTAGAAGACAGCGACTGTCAGGAAGGTACGACAGACAACCACACACACTCATGCAGATTAGGAGTGAAAACACATCCTGTATCAATGACCAGAAGATAATTGACACATTCTTTGGGTTTTGAACTGCAGGTGTTTCTAAGCGATATGAATGCGCTAATTTTGGAGAGCAGGGCATAACTGTGGGATGCTGGGATTTATACCGACATGACATCGACTGCCAGTGGATAGACATCACAGATCTCAAACCAGGAAATTACATCCTACAGGTCAAACATTTATCCTATGAAAGTAGACATGTATTTGTGCTTGCATTATATTGTGCCATATTCATGTAGGCTTATTTATATGCATATCATTCAGAAATTAAAACAAATCAGTCAATTTTATCAGCTCCAGTTATTTGGGTGTGGGATCACTCTAACACACCTGATCCAGGTGATTCAGGCCCTCAGGGGTGTCTACTACAACACTGTACATGTCTAGCTACATGTGGATGAAGATGGTTTTCTGTTTCATGTTCATTTCAGGTTGTGATAAATCCTAATTATGAAGTAGCTGAGAGTGACTTCACAAACAACGCCATGAAATGTAACTGCAAATACGACGGCCACAGGATCTGGCTTCACAACTGTCATATTGGTGAGATCGCTTCACCGTCCGTCCATATGTCTGTACACAGAAACACACTTTCAACATGCCGTCATGGATTCATGAGGCAAATTTGCTGTATAGTTTGTACAAATTAATACTACATTCTAACTGAGTCTGTCTCTGTTACTTTTAAGGTGATGCGTTCAGTGAGGAGGCAGAGAGGAAGTTTGAGAAATACCCTGGACAACTAAACAACCAGATCTCCTAATCCCTATCACCATCTTCTTGAGTGTTTTACATATTAATCCAAACATGATCATATGCAATGTATAGTCCATGTTGCACCTGTACTTTCATCCATAAACATAATCCAGCGTGTATGTACCTCACATCACAAGGCAGGAATCAGTAAGTCTTTTTTGACATATCAGTTAAACATGGGCATTAGTTTCTACATCTGGAATGGCCTGAATAGACTGAAGTGTACATTTATGGTGCTATGCATTGTCGTCTGCAAAAGTTTTAGTGATAACTTTAAAATGATCCTTATTAATTTGTCACATAAAAAATGTGTTATGACAGTTGTCTTCTACTTGAATGTTTTTGTTTTCACTAAAGGACAGATTTAGCTGAAATGATGTCACACTGCATGAATGTGTTAATTGGTGCATGCTGTCCATGCATTATAGATTTGCAATGAACAGCAGCTCATATTTTCCAGTGTCTACTGAGAAAGGACATTCTTACAGGAATTATTTCTTCCTTTTACCAGATTTATTCATGTTTTCAGGGCATTTTCTTTTATTATTCATCACCTGCGCTTCTCCAGGTAATGTAAATTAATGTCACATTTGTAATAAAAACTATGACAAATAAAATTTCTTATTTATCGACAATAAAGAGGCATTCCTTCTTAGAATTTAAAATAATGTTTTGTTATGAAGTATATTTTACTTTGATGTTTTGAGTGTTAACGTTCTTCTAGTTAAGGTCATGTCATCGAACTAATTTTCAATGTTTTTATTAAAGACAGAAAAATAACAAAGTACAAGTAAAAGTTTGTGGCAGGAGGGAATCCCCAAAAGAGAGAAGGTTTTTTAACTGTTTCAGAGCCGAGTGGTTTTCCACCCATCAGAACAGTTTCAGCCAGCTGCTAATGTGTTAGATGGCACAGAGTCTGGGTGATTCAGAGGTTTTGGAGCGGTGATGACGCTTATTTCGTTCTTTATGGTGGGCAACATGACATTTTGTTTAAGATAGCGCAGACCCGGACCCTGCGCATATTGGTTTGGAGAACGAGAATAAAGTGAGTCAGTCTTATAATGGGGTCACAGGGCCTTGCATGTTTTGTGACCCTAGATTCACCAACTTATATTGTGAGAACTTTATCTTCTGATTACCCAGCATGCATTATGTAACTGCACACCATTGGAAAGACCTGTGAGCCCAAACAATTGGTTGCTTATGAATTAACAGCTATCACCTTCTTTAAGACATCTCATCCTAGTCTGTAAACTGAAAAACCAAAAAAAATCACACTCCTGATGCTACACGGACACCTCTGTGCAGGCAAGTAGACATGTTTATAACAGTAGCAATAGTTCATTTTTCATTTTGCCCAGTGTCCCTCATAAAAACTTTGAAATTTATGAAGTATATTCCTAACAGAGGCATATTCTGTCTCTGCACATGGAGAACTTCAGGTGGTTGTGCTATTTACCAATGAGCCATTCATTAACCTTTGAGATACTTTTTTAATGAAGTATTATTCAAAAAATCATGACATTACAAAAGTATGTATTACAAAACTGATGTAAAAGTGTGCACACAGTCCCGTGAAAATGTCTAAAATCTGCATTTCTCTGCATACTCATGTACATCCTTTTAAATAACCATTGATCAGTCTTTAGAGAATACAGTGCAGATTAGGGCTGAAATTTTCAATTTAATTTAATCACAATTTAAAAGATGCTATTAATTACATCCTCCATTATTCAACGTCATCTTAAAGTTTAACTGAGGAAATATTTATAATAATGCAAAGCTCATGAACTAGTAGTCTAGCACACTGCATTTAGTGTTCATTCCTTAAGTGTATAAAAATTAATGGGCTGGAAAAGAAGCCAGGAGTTTAATTTAGAGATAATAATCAGATTTAAATTGCAACTGCAATATTAATCTGAAAAATCTTCCAGATTTTTCCCAAAAAAATCATTCAGCCCTTTACGCTAATGTAAACTGGTACCAGTAAAACAATTAAAGGAAGTCAAAATAGATCTACCAAGCCCTGTATGCACTGTTGTATGTACCATAAAGAGCACTTTTTTAAAGACTCAGTTCAGGCCACTGAGCACTGTTCTACACTGGCCATATTTAAAGAATGGTTGCAGTTACTTGTCAAATAACTGCAAACAGGCTAAATAGGCTGAAGAATGCAGACTAGAGGGTTACTTTGGTTTCCTCAGAAACACTGTCTTTTCCTGTTGTCTTTCGCTTCCCATTTGTACATCAACATTTTTTTAAACAGTGGCTCTACATCCCAGTTCTCTTTGAATCCCAGTTCTCTTTGAATGTAAGACATTTTAATATACATCAGTCTCCTTTCACAATTGATTAAATCCTAATTTATAAATACCTTATATAATACTTTTTATTGAAGAAATACACTTTCAACACACAACTAGTGCTTTTTCCCCCCATTCTCACTACTTTCTAAACTTTTTTTCCTCAATATAGCATTTCCATTGAACTTTATTATCAGTACACATGTATATGTAACTGCAACATGACACTCCTTCAAGCTAGATAACCCGTCCCCAAATAAAGTAGAAAACCATTTTGTACTAACACTCATCTTTTGTTTGTTCTTACAACTTGCCTCACATATCCATTACTGTCCTCATTTTTCACATAGAATGAAATATCACAAGCCAAGTCTCTACCTTCCTTCACCTCTAAATTTCACACCAAATCCTCACCTCCTCATCACTTAATCATTGTCTTCTATTATTCTTCCCCATCATATGCTTTTACTGTTATTCTGTAAACTCAGGGACCATGTGTAGTATCAGAAGGTCTTGACCCCTGCAGACTACCATCTTGATACTGTCGGATGTTCGTACAGCATTGTAGATTTCTTCTGATGTGTTCACTTTCTTTCCGTTGACCTCCAACACAATGTCACCTGGCTTCATTCCCGCTCTGAACAAAGCACATAAAGTTAGGTAACCTGAAATTCAAACGCCCCTTACCAACTAGGTAAAAGCAAAGCTCATCAAATCACATTATTACTATATTAATAATCTCTGTTCATATTCTAGTAAATACTCACAGTGGTTGTTTAAAATAGCATGTTATTTTAAAATCCATTTAGATTTCCAGACACTCAAACATTAAGAAAAAAAAAACTCAATACAGTGCATCAACACCTTGAACTACCTCAATCATAGATATATTGATCTACACAATGTGACATATCATGCCAGTTAAAAGGTATAGCAGAAACGAATGAAAAATAGGTGCATTTTTAACCAATGTGTTGAGTCAAACACGTACATAAGAGAAAGTAGAAAAGTAGAAGTAGAAAACATCTACTAAAACCCATAATGAGTCTTAAAACAACACAAGTTCAGTTTTGTGTTTGCACTGATTTGAGGCCTACTAAGAACAGGGAGCTAAAATGCAAATTTGTCGAGTTTTATCAGCTAGTTTGGCCACTTTGTATAGCAACTAACTGTCAAATAGCAACTAACTGTTACAATGTTAAACTTGTGAAAAGCTTCCTGGTCAGGAATAGCAGGTTTGATTATGATAGGATCATAAAAAAAGATTTAAAAAAAACATTTATCTTTGCCAATTTATCACGAATTTTGACTCTTTCATACTGAGTTAAACAGCATTTTCATAAGCAATGCAGAATATTGTTCACCTTTGGCAAAAGTACTTTTGTCTGAAAATAATCCAGAAGAAAGCATATTTACCAGGTAACCGAAGAGTTTTTAGGATATTTGCTAAAAAAGCAGTATACTTAACTAATGCACCAAACACTGTAGAAGATTAAATTGATTAAATAGCTTTTTCATAAGTGATGCAGAGGATTGGTCACCGGTGATAAAAGTCCTTTCTGCTGAAAGTAATGTAGTAAAAACTTAGCTGAAGGATTTGCCATTGGATACCAATGCAGCAAACACTATCAGTGAAAGAATTAATCAATAACAATAAAAGCAGCCTGGCATCAGTGGAACCACTCCCGCTTACCTGCTAGCTGGAGAACCGTGGATGACGCGATGTATGAGGATTCCATGTGTTACAGAATCAGGGAACATTGAGTCACGCATCCTCAGTTCAGCTATAATACTAAAGGTGCAAAGAAAATTTTAAAGTGGTAATTACTGCATCTCTGCCCAAATCCCCACTCTCTTTAAATCAGGATCTAGTTCAACTGTATATCAATAGTGAAAACAATCTGGTACCTTGGCGTGAGAGTTAACATCATCACTCCTATGTAGCGCCGTTTGGTCTCAGATTCACTGAACCAGGATTCTAGAAACAGAACAAATACAAACTAAAAGAGCAATCTGGAGGAGTCACTAATCGGGAAAAACAGAACAAGCAAAGATTCTTACTCTTTCTTTTATCTGCACTGTCAAGAAACAGACGAAGTCTGTCAGAAGGAATGGCAAAGGAAATACCAGCAGTCACTTTCATGGTGTTAATGCCAATGACCTCACCATCCTAATGGTCACAAAGGGCAGCAAACCAATTAGGAAGATCATTGTGTACATAGCTTGCTTCAATGAAGAAGTGCCATTGTATCCCATTGATCAATTATCAGAACCACCAGGAAGAAGGTATGATGTGGGTGATGGATTATTCCTAACACAGCAGTGACACTGACACTGTTGTAGCATGTTAGTGAGTGAGTGAGTGTGTGTGTGTGTGTGTGTGTGTGTGTGTGTGTGTGTGTGTGTGTGTGTGTGTGTGTGTGTGT
>JBBIGC010000145.1:13576997-13587244 GCA_037576955.1 Lepidarchus adonis
TATCAGTACATTGCAGAAAATAATGAACTTTATCACAATATGCTAATTTTTTGAGAAGGACCTGTATATATATATTTTTTTTTCTTTCTTTCCCCTACCCCAGATGTGATGGGTAAACAAAGGGTAAACAAAGATGTGTAATTAAAATGACATAAAAAGCAAGGTACAAGGTACTGTAACAAATATGTCTTTATTCTGAAAACAAGAAGCATCATATTTATAATGGATGCCTTCAGTCACTTTTACAGTCACTTTTACAGTGGCAGTTACTAATCATGCACGATTTTCAGTCTTTTTTCTGGTCCGCATCCTTATTGCAGCACAGTCTGTTTGACTTTTCGTCCTTCTTTATCTATTGCAAAATTGTAGTTTCTTGGATTGTCCAGTGCTTCTTCAATCCGTTGATCCAAATTTTCCAGTGTGATAAAGTTCTTTGCTTCTTCCTGGAAAACAGATAAAGATGATAAGGTGATAGAGGTATGAGATATGAGATTAGGACATTATGATCTAAAGAAGTAGCCACATGGATAACAGACAAAACATATTTCTGTATTGACACTTGGTTTGCAGGAATTGCTCTAAAAGTAAATGGCAGATACTTCAGCAGCAGTGATAACAACTGGCAATAAAGAAATAGTACTATTTACTGGGTTATTAGGTTAATGCACAATAAGCAGTATTTATGTAAACAGATGTTAATTATACATGATGCTATTTTTACCTGAAATATATGCTGGTGTTTTTTAAAAACATAATTGAATACAAATCCAGGGTTCGTACACTTTTTCCATTGACAAATTCAAGCATTTTTCAATGACTTTTAAGGTCAGTTTCCAAGCTCTTCCAGTATCATAAATTATGTGATACATATTCACATATTCAAAATTGTAAGTTCATAGCCCAGACATTGCATTAGGGCATTATGAAGGGTATCAAATCAAACTTCTGTTATCAAAGAAATCAACACAGGAAATTATAAACGTGTTTTTTCCTTTAGTCAGTAACAACTGCGCCGATACAGGACAGCTTACACACATTCATAACTTCACCAACTATGTGCTGGGCTAGCGCAAGAACCGCCGACTTTGCTCTACAGTACCCCATAAATGATCGTACATATTTTACATGCCATATTAACACTACTACTCATTACAGTATATCACACACAGTGCACCTCAGTGATGTCCAGCTCAGTTTGGTGATTGAGAACGGGAACTACCAAAGTATGCAGGACACCAGCCCTCCAGCTTTGGGCACCCCTACTCACAAAACGATATTCTGCTTTTGGGTAAAATTTCAGGATGAACCTAAAATGCACTTAAACCTTTACAGGTTAACTTAATGTGACCTTCACTAAACTTTTGAATGTCCAATTGTTCAATGTTTCAGTACGTTTTACACAACTTGCTGTTCTGTAACAAGGAGCTTAATGCAAATTTCACAACAGGTGTTTGATTTATGAATCGACCAATACATTTCCTGGTTCAATCAGAATTAGCACTTCAACAGTCCTCCTCATCATGACGTTCACATTTTGACTTCATGAGACAAAAGCGATGCCTTACAGCTGATCAACGATATCTCGCCATCATGAGGCTCCAAACAGGATGTTCTCAGACGGAAGTGGCCACTGAGCTTAGTGTCTCACAGAGAGTCATCAGCAGGTTTCAACAGAGAGTCACAGAAAGGCACAGAAGTGGACGTCCTTTAGCCACATCCCACACTGATGACCACTTCATTGTAAACAGAGCTCTGCAGAACTGAATGATGAATGCCACTCAACTCCAGGCACATTTAAGAGAAGTGAGAGGCACCCAAGTGTCACATCAGGCCATTCGAAATCATTTACATCAGCATGGTCTGTGTGCTAGAAGACCTGCCACCAGGCACAGGCGTCATCGTCTTGCATGGGCCAGGGAGCATTTGCACTAGACGAAGGGGCCTCAGTCCTGTTCCCTGATAAAAGTGGAATCACGCTGTGCACAAATGATGGCCACCGATGATGGAGACATCAAGGAGAGCGATACGCATCAGCTTTGATGGTGGTTACGTTACAGTGTGGGGAGGTGTGTCCAATCAACACAGAACTACCCTAAACTTTGTGAATAGTACAGTGACAAGCCCATACTTGAATAACATCAGTAGTCCAATCATTGTGCCCCTGCATGAACAACACAGTCCTAATTTCATTTTCATGGATGCCAGTGCTCCAGCTCATCGAGGTTGCATCATTAGAGAACGGTTGCTGGAGACTGGGGAACCTCAAATGGAGTGACCTGCACTTTCTCCAGACCTATAGGATCAGCTGAGTCACTGTGTAGAGGCTCGGAACTCTATTCCCCAGAACCTTAATAACCTGAGGGCCACCCTTTAAAAAGACTGGATGCCATGCCTCAGTTGGCAAGAAGTCGACTTGTGAACAGCATGAGACATCGCTGTCAAGCTGCAATTGATGTTCAAAGGCACATAACATGTTATTGAGACATTTACATTTTTTTGTTGCGATATACTCTCCACTGTTGTTGGATTTTTTTTCAATAAATTATTTGAAATGAGGAAATCACCATTGCATGCTTTAACCTAAATGCCCTACTATCATGATACTGTAGTGTGAACCTTTTCCATAAATTTCACCCAAAAGCCAAGTATCCCACATTTTTGTGAATAGTGTACAGCGTGTAACTATCTATTAGCATAAACTAGCAATAGTTAGCGTGTCAGGCTAACATAGGTTAACAACTCCCAAGAATATCGGACTCTCCTGTGGTGAACAGTTGAATATCCATTTTGCATACTTTGCAGCAAGCTACACATGGATTTGGCCCACATTTTAAACATGGTTTGTATGTGTTATTTTCTAGCTAACACTCAATAACACGACAACTTCCCGGCATGCTGATCTGATGCCTTAAATTTTGAGGGCAGCATCACAAATCTGTATGTTGTACTAGTATAACTACACGTGACAAATAAATAAAGTGAAATCTGCAACATATGTACAAGGCTTACAAGTAGCCCATCTGGAAGAACATTTCATTCATCAATATCTTATTTTATTTCTCTTCATTTAAAAAGTGATAGATATGTAGTGCAATAATATAGTTAAAGGTTCAACCATTTACAAACACTTTATCTTAAATTCAAGCACTTTTCAAACCATAAAAACACAACATTAAAATTCCAGCATTTTCAAGGATTTCAAGCACCTGTATGAACCTCGCAGATCTCACCTGTAGCTGCAGAATTTCTCTCTCCTTTTCTTTGATATAATTCTCCAGCTCTTGCTGATGTAGGACTGCTGCCTCTCTCTTCTTTTGTTCAGCAGTTTCAGTCTCTTTCTGCACACGTAGCTCACTATAAGAAAGACATTTATTAACTCTGTACTCATGCCTTAATGGATAAAAATGTTGAATGTGGGAGTAATCTTTTCCCCTCTATCATTCCCCTAATATTCAATCATTTATGTGTCATTGTATTACTCTGTATTTTTGTCTCACCGTATTTTACGCAGTCTGAGGTTTTCAGCATCATTCAAGGCCATTAATGATCTGTGTTCTTCAGCCTCTTGCTTGGCTCTCTCCTCTGCCAATGAGCCAGTCTCTTCCTCATAACGCTTCCGCAACATCTCCTCTTTAAACTCCATCCTGGATGCACAACATAAAGTGCACTCTGAGCGTTTGCTAATAAAGGCACTAAAGGTGCTGTGACATTTTTATGCTTCACTCAATGTACCTTTGAATTAACGTAGCAATTTCCACCAGGATGAATAAAGTTTTCTAATTTAGATTCTTAACCACAAAGTCACTAGATGTGTCCAAAATGTAACACTATAATACTAAACTGTATATTACAATATTACACCATCATTAGTAGTAAGTACATTAGCAGAGTGTGCACCTATAATGCAGCGTATTATGTGATTTAGACAGTTATTGTTTGGCTTTAATGCCATCATAATTTTTTTTAATCATTCTGATTTTAAATGTGAGTCAATCTGAGTTTCATTAGTCAAAACAGCTTAGTATGTTTTGTTCTAAATACTAGCGAGTGTGATGTTAAAAGGTTCAAATCCGATTAAGTGGTTAACTACATCAGACTGATGATCAGATCTGACTCACATTATGGGATTAATTAATGCTAGTGAGCCTCACTCACCTGAGCGCCCTCATTATTAAGTTGTACTCAGTGAACCGCTCCTTCAGCACCACCATCTCCACCGGGTCCACCGGAGGAGGGGTCTTGATCCGTCCAGCTTTGGACTTTGCTTTCGGGTCGGTTCGAGACTTTCTACCCCGCACAGTGTCCACCAGCACTCCTGCTCGAGGAGACAGAAGGCGAACGACAGGCGCCCGGCTCCTAACCACTGCCTGAAACATTTTAACCTGGTACGTACAGTCAAGAGAGAACAGCGGGTGATTTACACTGATATATGAATAACCACAGGACGAACAGCGGGACTATATAACATTGAACCCTGAATGGGGGGCCGCCATGCTCAAAACCTCTCACAGCGGAAGTTCTTCTTCTGCTCCGTCTCAGTCTGCGTGTGAGTGCTAAGAATGACTCTTTACTGACACCTAACGATAAAACAAACAACAAACTATTTATCTTTTCGAAATGCATCTATCAATCATGGTGTAATGTGTTGTAAGTCAAGAATTAACATTTAGATTTACCATTATTAGCGTTATAAGTATATATAGTAATTATTTTTAAGGCCACTGTTAAATAAAATATATGTGTAAGATCACTGGTCAATAAACTATAATTAATTTAAGTAAATGTAAAAAATTAGAATACTGTAAAACAGAAATCCAGATATTATTTAGATTCATTACACATAGAATGAAATATGTCAGGCCTTAATTTTTTGGAATTTTGATGATTATGCCTTACAGATAATAAAACCCAAAATTTAATGTCTCAGAAAATTTGAATATCACATAAGATCAATAAAAAGGGATATTTTAAACAGAAATGTCAGGCTTTTGAAAAGTATGTTCATTTCTATGTACTCAATACTTGGTTGTTCCTCCTTTTGCATGAATTACTTTATCAATGCAGCTTGGCATGGAGGCGATCAGCCTGTGGCACTGCTGAGGTGTAATGGAAGCCCAGGTTGCTTTGATAGCAGCCTTCAGGTCGTCTGCATTGTTGGGTCTGGTGTCTCCCATCTTCCTCTTGACAATACACCATAGATTCTCTATGTGGTTCAGGTCAGGTGAGTGTGCTGGCCAATCAAGCACAGTAACACCCTGGTCGTTGAACTAGCATTTGGTACCTTTGGCAGTGTGGGCAGGTGCCAAGTCCAGCTGGAAAATGAAATCAGCATCTCCAGAAAGCCTGTCAGCAGAAGGAAGCATGAAGCATGAACTTCACACTGGACTTCAAGCAAAATGGATTCTCTTCTTCTCCTCTCTTCCTCCAGACTCTGGGACCTTGAATTCCAAATGAAAATTTACATTCATCTAAAAAGAGAATTTGGACACTGAGCAACAGTCCAGCCTCAGCTCCCCCAAATTCTTGAATAGATTCTTGGCAAATGCTTGGCAGTCCTCAAGGTTGCAGTTGTCCCTGTTGCTGGAGCACCCTGTTTCTTTAGCAATTACCTTTTGTGGCTTGTGCTCCTTGTGAAAGGTGTCAATGACTGTCTTCCTCATTATTGTGTAGCCTCCTGACCCAGTCTGAGACTATTTAAAGGCTCAGAAAACCTTTGCAGGTGTTTTGAGTTAATCGGCTAATTAATCAAAATTCCAAGAAATAAAGGCTTGACGTTTTTACTCTATGTCTAGTCTTATACAATATATGGGTTTCACTTTCTGAAAGGAAGGTCAAGAAATATTGAACTTTTCCACCTGTATACATGTAAGACCACTGGCAAATAAATATGTGTTTGATCACTTGTAAATAAATCAAATATGTGTGATATCACTGGTAAATAAAATATACATGTAAGATCACTGGCAAATAAATTAACTATATGTGTAAGACCACTGTTAAATTGATGGTAAATAAAGTGGCCGGTATCTGAGCTGTTTTAATTGCAACCCCTGGTCAATAGCTCCATTATTGCTCACAAGAGATCAGAGTCAAGACGTTTCTCTGCAATGCACCTCACATTAAACCACACTAACTGACCTACAGGTAATGAATGATTGAATAATTTTGATTGTTTTATTTGCTAGAATTTTCAGTGTACCGAATTATTACTCCTTGAGCTGGACCAGGTGTGTCAAAAGCAGAGAATACCTGAAACTGTGCAGGGCAGTGAGGACTGGGTTTTGAGAACCTATATCACATGTATAGCTAATCCACCACAGGAGCTTACAAAATCACACACACACCCTGATAGTTTCAGTTAGATTTATTCAGTATGTATTGTTTTAAGGTGCAGAGTTATAGCACCAGAAGGATCTAAGACTGGTGCTAGTTACTTCTCTGCTCATTTTCATCCAGTAGTCACTGGTTTAGTTACTCATTGTTTAGATGGGCAGACAAAACAGCAGCAGATGAGAGCACACAGATATTAACTAGTGCAGATATTTTATCTTCTACATTTGCCTCTGATTCTCTGCCTGCAATGTCTTTCCTTTCTACATAAGCAGTTCCATCTCATTCTGCCTCTTCTAAATGATTAAAATTTGTTTTAAACATAACCTTTTATTTCACAGACTCAAATGAAAGACATTAGAGCCAACTGAAGTTCACAATATTAGAATATAAACATAAAAGAAAACCTAAATGATTAGCAAATGAAGTGCCACAGCTCTTAATGGAAATTAGATGTTTAACAAGCTTCTAACATCTAACACTCACTACAGATATAGGCGCGGAGTATAACATCCTGTTGGCGGATTCTAGGCTGAAAGTCAGCTTGGATAGATTAGGTCCTCAGTACATTTCCGGTGCCTAAAGCAAGAGAGGTTTTCAGTAGAATCCACCTTCACAAACAATTGGTTAAGAGTTTGCACAGAAGGAGCTTGATGGCCACTCGTGATTGGCACTCTGAAAATGACTGGCGACTGAGAATTTGCCAACAGGATATTGACCTCTGGCTGGGCAAGTGCTGCGGTCAGCATTCTCTCCATGACGACCAACTTGTTTCGTTTATAGTGTGAAGAAGAAGGGGGACAGTCATGATGTACCTCTTGTGTAACACAAGGGCTCGTTTGTCTTTAACACAGCAATGACGGTAGGGTGGTAGCTGGAAGGGAGTGGATGGATGTCTGAAGGTTTAGCTTTAGAGATGATGATAAGGAGTTAGCTTCAGGTTGGATGGATTAAGATGATTGGCCTAGACATGAGGTATGAGTAGGGTGTTGAAATTTGGGCCTTGGGCTTTTGGTATAGGATGGTGGTAAATTTGTTGTCAGTGAAGGATAGAGGATGATCGATTTTGGGGAACAGGATTTGGAGTGGTGGTACAAGTAAAGAAGCGAGGGCAATGGTGCAGTGCTGATGAAAGAGTTTTGTAGGTTTGGGCTTAAGCCAAAGCTGGCAGGGAGCAATACGTCAGCCGAATCTCTTCTCCTTCCAGCAATTTCCTGTTAAAACAAACATGAATATATGTGATGAAACTGAAGAACAAATACATCATAGCAGGCTGAAAATGCAATACACACACAAATATGTAATACATAAGGTATTTCAGGAGATGAATTTCCATTAAGAGACTCTCATGCACATTGATGAATGAAAGGTGTGTATTACTGACAAATTACTGTCATTGATTTGTGGGCTGATTAATTATTAGTGAAGCTTGGTGAGAGCATTACTTGTAGGCTGCAATCTCGATGTCCAGAGCCATCTTTACGTTCAGCAGGGCTTGGTATTCCTTCAAGTACCGTGACATCTCCACTTTGGCCTCATCGATATTCCTTTCTAGATCACTTATCCTCCCCTACAAAAGAAACCATTCGACTGAAAATACAGCATTAAGGACCGACTGATGAACAGTAACACAACAATATCTGTAAGCTCGTTGACACAAATGTGTCAGACCAATTTCATACAAGTTCATGGTCACACAACGGATCATGCAATGCCTGACTACAAATCTGTGCTGCTGTACTAAACATTCAGTAAACATCCTCACTGCACATCTGTAACACACACCACCAGAATAGCACAGACCATGATGTCATGATGTTACTATATTTAGTCTGTGTGAGTAAAAATGATTCTGTTGTGCCTGAGCTTTGTTAGAATGAGTCAGCAGTCTCCGTTTACTGTAGCGGAATTGATTTACTGCTGTACTACATGTTTATGATAGGGGACAGTGACTTGGATTAAATTATGGAATACAAGGTCATGCTAAAGATAAAGACAAAGGACCATGACATTTTTACATGGTTCAGTAGGATTCCTGGTGCAGCACCTTGAGGAATGAAGACGTCAAGAAACAGTGGTGTACTGATTACATGTAGTCACTGCACTGAGTTGTGGTAATGCTGAGAACGGCAGCAGACTGCAGGTATGCAGCAATGTCCTTTGTCATTTTATTCTGCATGTGTATGGAATACCAATCACTTCTAACTTTCCTGCACTCCTCTAAAAGCCATACGTTCTACTAAAATACAGCACCAGTGGTCCAGACACTAGCTGTAATAGCAAACTTAACTGTTTAATATAACAATGACTCCCATTGCACCTCATAATAACATATAATAGTCCATATTAATTATAAGGTGTGTTGTATTGTTAATAGACAATATATAGAGTGTGTTTTGTTATCGTTATTATTATTAGTAGTAGTATTATACTAGATTACTTTAATATTAATGAATCTTTTTTTCAACAGTGGCACGTCCTGTTCTACTCTTGTTAAACATTTTTTGTATTTTAATCTGCTCTGACATGTCTGGACCCACCACCCAGCTCATCTCCAGGCCCTTCTTGGTGTTGGTGGGCGTGTTGATGTGCAGACTTGAGATCCTCCAGAACCAGCAGTGGGAATCATCGTTGATGTTCAGTGTCCTACCTGATACTTGGCCACCTCCTTTCCCTGCGTCTCCTCCAGCTCCCTCAGTTGATTGTTCAGCGAGTTGATGACATTTCTCAGCGTCTCCACCTCAGCAGAGCAGGACAGAAGCAGCCGCCGGTACTCTGCGGTCTCCTCCCGCACGGAGCGCACGGCCTCCTCCTGCTTGCTGGCCGCCTGAGCCACACTCGCCACCTTGCCCTGGTACCACACCTCGGCGGCCTGCCTGTTGCGCCTGGCCAGGCTCTCA
Source organism: Lepidarchus adonis (assembly GCA_037576955.1). Classification (NCBI taxonomy): domain Eukaryota; kingdom Metazoa; phylum Chordata; class Actinopteri; order Characiformes; family Lepidarchidae; genus Lepidarchus; species Lepidarchus adonis. The sequence continues at coordinate 13,586,228 of JBBIGC010000145.1, forward strand.
TACTGCACACGGATCTCCCTCAGGGCGGCGGACAGGTCCGGCCTGCTCACGTCCAGCTTCTCGTCGACGCTGAGACTGGCCACCTGCAGCTGCGCGCGCAGCTCCTCCTGCTCCTCCGCGAACACCTGCTTCAGGAAGGCCAGCTCTCGCTCCAGAGACACCACACTGACCCCGACATCGTAGCTCCACAGTGCCGCCCTGCCTGCCTCCTCTCTCGCCTGCTGCAGCTCCTCCTCAGCCTCCTCGCGCCTCCTCGCCTCCTGCTCCCAGCGCTCCTGCAGGCGTGCGTGCGACTCCTGCAGCTCATCTCTCTGCGCCTCGAGATGTGCCTTGTCCTGGGTCTCCTGGCGGAGCTGTTCCTGAAGGCACCTCGCCTCTTGCTGGTAGAGCTGCTGCAGGCGGGAGGGCTGGTTCTGCACGCGCCGCAGGGCCTCCAGCTGCAGCAACAAAGCCCGGTTCTGCTGCTCCAGGCGCCGCACCTTCTCAATGTAGGAGGCGAAGCGGTTGTTCAGCCCCACTAGCTGCTCCCTCTCCTGAGCTCTCAGCCCCAGCAGCTCGGAACCCAGCACAGTCAAGTCATTCTTCTTCCAGCTCCCCGCCGCCTCAGACTTCAGCAGCCGGCGAGAAGAGGAGGAGGACGAGGAGGAGGAGGAAAGGGGAGCCTGGGAGAAGCGGTAGGCGCTGGAGTGGTCGTCCCAGCGCCTCAGCAACATGGAGGAGGATGAAATGAAAGAATCGTAACTCATGATGCAGGATTTTTTTGTTGCTTTTTTTGTTTGGTTTTAAATGATGTCAGTATGATTTTTTAATTTAGAAGTTTTCTTTTAAGTCCCCCTTGTTCTGCACACCATCAGTGGAGATGAACCGGCACTGCACCAGTTCAGATGTACTGCAGAGCAGCGGGCTTTATATAGGACACACAAACAGGCTCTCGCTCTCGCTCTCTCACTCTCACACACACACACACACACACACACACACACACACACACACACACACACACACACACACACACAC
>JBBIGC010000145.1:13587344-13619856 GCA_037576955.1 Lepidarchus adonis
GAGGGATCTGGTGGGTGTGTAGGTCTGGATGAGTGTTGTCATGTAGCAGGGAGCAGATCCGTTGATGATCTTGTAGAAGAGCATCAGGGACTTGAATTTGATGCGCGCTGCGATGGGAAGCCAGTGATTACCCCCTAAACCTAATAACTAGTTTGGCCACTTTTAGCAACAACTGCAATCAAGCATTTGTGATAACTTGCAATAAGTCTCTTACAGCGCTGTGGAGGAATTTTGGCCCAATCATCGGTGTAGAATTGTTGTAGTTCAGCCACATTAGAGGGTTTTTGAGCAGGTTTTTTTAGTACTTTTTAAGGTCATGCCACAGCATCTCAATAGGATTCAGGTCAGGACTTTGACTAGGCCACTCCGTAGTCTTCATTTTGTTTTTCTTCAGCCAATCAGAGGTGGACTTACTGGTGTGTTTTGGATCATTGTCCTGCTGCAGAACCCAAGTTCATTCATGAACAGATTGCCAGACATTCTCCTTTAGGAGTTTTTGTTAGACAGCAGAATTCATGGTTCCATTTATCACGGCAAGTCCTTCAGGTACAGAAGCAGCAAAACTGCCCCGGACCATCACACTACCGCCACCATATTTAACTGTTGGTATAATGTTCTTTTTCTGAAATCTGGTGTTACTTCGACACCACATGTAATGGGACACACCTTCCAAAAAGTTCAACTTTTGTTTTGTCAGTCCACAGAGTATTTCCCCAAAAGGCTTGGGGATCATCAAATCGTTTTCTGGCAAAATTGAGATGAGCCTTAATGTCCTTTTTGCCCAGCAGTGGTTTTCATCTTGGCACTCTGCCATGCAGGCCATTTTTGCCCAGTCTGTTTTTTATGATGAAGTCATGGACACTGACCTTAACTGAGGCAAGTGAGGTCTTTTGTGACCTCTTAGAGGAGTGGTCGCTGCACTCTTGGGGTAATTTTGGTCAGCTGGCTGCATGGAAAGGTTCACCACTGTTCCATGTTTTTGCCATTAGTGTATAATGGCCCTCACTGTGGCTTGCTGGAGTCCCAAAGCTTTACAACCTTTCCCAGACTGATAGACCTCAATTCCCTTTCTTTCCTGAGTTTCTTTGGATCTCGGCATGTTGTCTAGCTTTTGAGGATCTTTTGGTCTACTTCACTTTGTCAGGCAGGTCTTATTTAAGTGATTTCTTGATTGAGAACAGGTGTGGCAGTAATCAGGTCTGGGTGTGGCTAGAGATACTGAACCTAGGTGTTATGAACCACTTTTAAGTTGTTTTAACAGGGGGACAATCACTTTGTCTCACAGAGCCATGTAGGTTTGGATTTTGTTCTCTCTTAATAATAAAATCCTTTCTATAAAATATTTTGTCTTTGATTAATATTTAAATTGGTTTGATGTTTTGAAACATTTAGGTGTGAAAAACATGGATAAAATTAACAAATCAGGAAGGGGCAAACCCTTTTTTCACAGCAATGTATAATCTGTGCTTGAATAAATTGTCATATTGCAGCACCTTTATTACTATTATTATTTATTACTATTATTATTACTGCATGCAGATTGGTGCCACCCTCAAGGATTTTCTATTAAGCAAAGTAAGAGACAATTGGTTATTACTCACAATAAGTAATGTATAATTATACTATGCAATTTGGTTTAGGGGTAGACACTATGGAAGCTTATCTGTAGCAAAATTCAATTTGCAATACAATATGCAAAATGACAATGCAATATTCAAAATTGCCACTCAATATTCAAAAAAACATTCAAAATGTAATTCTGTATTTCAATTTACATTTTCCATCACCTCCACGTGTGCAAATTTTGGTGCAGAATGAAAATGAAAATTCAATTATATTATTTACATTTGCCATTTTCAACAGTAGTCTTTAGTTGTAAAGTGCATACTATTTTAATGCTTTATATGTAGCAAAATGAAAATGTATAACCCAAATTGATTTGATATGTGTAACATGTCCAAGCAGAAACAGTAGCAAAATTATAATTTAAATGTTATTTGTCCTAAATGCATTTAGACTAACAGCTAGGACACTTCCGATTGCATTTTCATCATGATGCCGTGGGATATGTGTAGCAAAATTGAATGCGGCTTTGAAAATGCATTCTGAGCTGACCACGCCCACCCTACGCCAATCATTGCGTCAAGGCAGGGATTGGTGGAAGCTGTAAGAGTGGGAGCTGTAATACTCTGATCCTTTTTAGGATTCGGCTCCCTCTGAGTCACTCACTAAACTGATCCGGGTGTGCAGGTCACCTGAGTCGCTTGAGTCAGTATTGGAGCTAACGCTCTAAGACACAAAATTTAAAGATTTTGTCATTTTATCAGCCTCTGCAAATTGCATCTTGGGTTTTTTGTGTTCAATACATTTTTATTTGTTTAGGATATCTCCATATACATACTGGTATACATATAAATTAAATACCCTTTTTTTCCTTGTATGGAATGAAGTCATGGCACCAGCTAACTGCAGAGGAGGATCCCAGTCAATTTCTAGGACCGACATCAGCCTTACATGAAACTAGATATCAGAATAGGATCTCCCTCAGCCCTGAAGGACCATTCTCCATCACAGGGGATTCAGGAATGCAGCAAGTAGCTGACAAATTTGAATCTTTGCAACTAGGTAAATGCAACCATTGCCGTCACACTTTACTAATTGTGTTTTTTGCAACAACAACAAAAAGTGCAAATAAATTGTATGGCTTTTATGGTAATATTTTGGTGCTATGCTCTTTACTTTGGCAGAATTTCAGGAGAGCCATTTATCACCTGCATTGACACTGATTCCCCAGGAAAAGAACCTTGTCCTTTCTGAGTCTACTCTTCTTCATCAGACAGATTCAGTATTTGTCCCTTTGAGGTACATTAGAATAACTGATATAGTTGTATACTTTTTGGCTTTTGTTGAAATGTCCTTAGTGTTTACTGTTTGTATTTAAGGGGATCTCCTGATCTGTCAATTGCTTCTGGCCAGTGTCTTCATATGTCACACTGCGACGTGGAGTCCAGCTTCCCAAACACATCACATGAACGGGCTTCATTGTCTCAGCATCCTTTGAGAGTGACTGCTGATATTTCAGAAGGTGGCAGTAGCTGCTGCTCACTATCACAGCACAGCCTATCACCCAATAGCCATTTTCAGGTTACACAGGGTCATGAAGAGGCACAAGGGAATGTACAGAAAAATAATAGTGAGGGACAAGTGGAGGTAAAGGAACAGACAGATGATGATTTGGATTCAAAAGAGAGCCATGTGTTTGCTTTAAGTGGTAATATTGCTGTTTGTTCCTTGGCAGAGCACCTAGAAACAGATGTTGGTGTAGCCAGTAGCAGTGCAGTCTCCTCTGCCTCTGAGACTGCTCTTAGTCAGAGTGAAGCTATTCTAATCCAACCACACCAGAATCAGTCTGAAAACATCGATTTTGCCCATTGCCAGGCTTCTGATGATACTTCTGCCGAGAAAACAAAGTCGAGGGCATCTAGGAGTAGAGAGCAGCCACAAGGCAGCTCTTCATCATCATTCCAGAGAAAGACCTCTGAAAAAAATGGTGTGTTATTTTCATCTTTTGTAAGCTCAGATATTACTGTTTGCTCCTCAAGCAGACAGCCAGAATACACCACTGACCCATCCCACAGACCACCCTTATCTTACAGCCAGAATGATGCCACAGTCTCTGCCTTAGAACATACTACTCAAAATGGGACCAAAGGTTCTTCAAGTACACATTTTGTCACCCCAGTAAGTGGAGTTGATGTATATGTGCCAGGATTGCAGAGAGTTCTTTGGAGCTCAAGCAGTCAGACAGCAGCAAATGGTTCTTTCCTGACTTCTCAGCCTGTATCTCAGTCCACACCTGCTGTGTTTCTTAGTAGAGCAGCACCAGCCATAACTAGGCTCTCTCCAGTATATTCCCATTCAGACACTTTGGCTACTATGGTCGTTTCAGCCCAGAAAAATTGCTTTAAAGCAAGCCAGATGCCTGCCCTGGATCTGAACACATCAGATCTTCAAACCATTCCTGGAGTTCCATGTGTCAAATCTACAGATCCATTGGAAGTTCACACAGATTCATGTGTTCCTTCTTTTTATCACGACACTCTACATAAAGCCTCTGAGGAATCATCTCATCCAGCAAATTCAGTTGTCCTCACCTCTACTTTTGACAGGGAGTGCAAGGATAAGGATTCTACTCTGTCTGAAGGAAGAGTGCGTTCTCTACCCTCCCTCAGCTATGTGCAGAAAGTGGATGCTTGGAAGGCCAATCAGAGATCCAGCAAGCTGTTATATGACAACCTGGGTTTGCAAGGATTAGGCAATGTAGCTCCTAAGTTGAAAATGCTGGACTCTGATGGAGAAAACCACATGCAGCAAACACACAGTCCACAACATACCCAGACAGCATCAGATCTGGGCGCAAACACTGGGGCTCATGCATCTCAGCCAGGCATGGTAATCTCCACTGGGCCAGAGAGTGGCACACAGAGACTAGGGGATCTGGTGGGAGCAGGAGGAGTTGGAGCACCTTCAACAGCATCACCTCTCGCCCACTCCCACTCTCACTCTTCTCTTAGTACAGTAGTTACATCTATTCAATGTGAAGGGACACAACAAAACCCACAGCATCTACTCCCAATTTCTGATGATCTCCCTCCACATCTACATCTAGCAGATCAGCCAGAAGCAGGCCCTGTAAAAGCATCTGCATTGCCCATTCTGGGCCAGTTTAGCTCCTTAAACCCCAACTTGTATAGTTCCCTTGCCAGCTGTCATGACGAGCAGAATTTACTAGCATCGGTGGGTGCAGCATCCTCTGTAGTTAGTCTGGAAGTTGACAATTATGCACCCTACTGGACTTCCAGACCTGGGTCACCTCCACGGTCCTTTGAGCTCAACATTGAAGACAGGATTCCTGTAAGTAAAAACTGATTGCAAAGGCTTGACAGTTAATCAATAGAGTTTATTTACTAGCTCCATTTGGAAAAAATAAGTTGATTTTTATGCATTCAACCATTCTTATTTCTGCAGACGTACCTCCGTAACTTAGGGATTGATCAGTCACCTTCAACAATTTTGAATCCATTTACACATCGGGGACCCATCAGAGAGCCTGAGTTCTCTCCTACTGATCTATGTACAATCAAAGGCTCAGTAGGAACACCCACCAAGAGTACCCAACCATCTGAAGGTGAAAAAACTGTTTTGACATGTAATTTTTTTTAATAGCCATTATTGTTAATTTTATTGCTAAATGTATACTGCTTTTGATTATTAGCATCCACAAACACTTAAGCTTATTGTGTTAATATGTTTCTTTCTTAATGTTATTGTTTAATTAATTATTACTAGAAATAGAGCTGGGCAATAAAATCATAACTATAATTATTCTGAAATACATCTCCCTAAATATTAATATAACATGATCGATGCATTATTGATAAAACTCAATCCGTTCATGTTTGACAGACAGCACCAAAAGCCATTGAGAAAAGCACTGCACCAGACCAATTATGTGGCTGGAATAGAGTTCAGCAACTAATGATTATTTTAATAATTGATTAATCTCGATTATTTTTATCGATGAATCGGATACAAACAAACAACAACAAAAAAACAAGAAAAGCATTCATTTCTAACCCTTTATTCAAAAACAGAACACAAATCTTTGCAAAGTGCACAAACATGTTGCTCCTTGAGCTTTTATAATAATATTGTTCAATTATACACCACATTTAAACACAGCTTAAGATGAACTTTAAAATTATCTGCCAATGGGGTAAGAATTTTTTTTAATGAGATATAACCTCAATCAGAAGTTTTAAGCATCACTTAATTTTCTCATACCATTTTTCTTGTCTACTGATCTTGATTTAAGATGTTTTAGATATTTGGAAATGAGACACAATTACGGATTAAGAAAGGCTTTTTCTTACTTAGCTATACATGACAACAGATGGAAAAATGAACGGTTATAAAAAAGGTGAGTGAATAAAAACAGGTCTTTAGTCTTGCGATGCAAAGTAACTATGCTCCCCTGATTTACTACTTACAGCAGTTATTAATGAGCTAACGCTAACCTGTCATAATGAGTAAATACCAGCAACAACATTTCCTTCCTCACTTCAAAACAGAACAGAAGTAGGGTTCTGTAGTGACTTTCCCTGCTATTCCCTTACCCTTACCCATTGGCGTCATTAGGCCCCTTTTAGATGGGCTTCAGCCCCCCCAAAATGATCTCAAGCCCCCCTAAAAATATAGGGATAATCAACTAAAATCATACTTAAAATTATTATAAACTATAATTATAATTTTAAATAATATATCCATACGTTTCATATATGATATCACTGAGCTCAGGTAGAATTTCGCAAATAAAAGCAGGAAATTTTAAATAGTTTTATATTTTAAAAAAAGCTGTGGTCATATTGTAAGTAGTTGTCAGTAACTGTTCATTGCTTAACTTATGTTTCCTTAAGTGAAAGGAACCCAAACAAATTTACAATACAATGAATGAAGCTTATTTAGGTTTGGCAAAACATTTCAGTGCTCACTATACACGCTCACTATAAGTCCTTCCTATAACCCTGGAGGCTAAGCCCCGCCCCAATCTTTCAATCCAAGTGACGCCCCTGTCCTTACCCTCATCATATTTTGCGTTAACACACGTTTCTGTTTATTTAATGTGAAATGCTTCCACACCGTGGATCACATGGATTTCTTGCTCGTTTTGCTTTTAAATGTTTGAAATTCGTTGCCAACTCTTTTAGTAATCGATTTTAATCCATTTAATCGATTCGTTGTTGCAGCCCTAAGAGTTACAGACACAAAGATAGGTTGATCACATAGTGCAGAGCAAATAGCAGCCTGGCCCAGCAGTGTGCATGTTCACACAAAGTCTGGGAATAGCGCTAATCACTTTAAATGCTAAACTCAGATGGAGCTTTCCCTGCTGTACAAAGAGTGTAAGCAGTGTGTCATATATGAGCCTTATTGCCAGCTTAATGTTTTTTTGTTTTATTTATTTTGAACTGACAACTCTTTAGTTGTCCTTTCTGTTGTTTCTGTTTTGTAACACTTGACAGATTAGAATTAAGATTTTGGTTTATTATATTTACACCTATCAGAAATATAGCTGTTTAATGTTCTATAGTACATTTGTACTGAAAATAAATATTTACACCAAAACGTAACTCCATGATGTCTTCACATCTCACTTAAGAGTACAAAGGAACCTTTAAATGTGAAATAGGGATTTTATTTATATTGTGATTATATAGTGATATTAACTGATATGAGAGAAAATACTGTGATAAGATTTTTTTTTCATATTGCTCAATTATGAATGATTTATACATGACATTGATATTTGCTTACTGATTTTCTGGAACCTATACAGGTACATCTCAAAAAAAAATTTTAATTGTGACAAAGTTCAATATTTCTTGACATTCCTTTCAGAAACTGAAATCCATATATTATATATATTCATTACACATATAGTGAAATATGTCAAGCCTTCATTTCTTGGAATTACAATGAGTATGGCTTACCAATAATGAAATCCAAATTTCACTGTCTCTGTAAATTACAATATCACATAAGATCAATAAAACTGCTGAGGTGTAATGGAAGCCCAGGTTGCTTTGATAGCAGCCTTCAGGTCGTCTGCGTTGTTGAGTCTGGTGTCTCTCATCTTCCTCTTGACCTTTTGCTGGTACAACCAGCTTCTTTATCAATGACCCTTTTGTGGCTTACCCTCCGTGTGGAGGGTGTCAATGACTGTCTTCTGGACATCTGTCAAGTCAGCAGTCTTCCCCATGATTGCGTAGCCTCCTGACCCAGACTGAGACCATTTAAAGGCTCAGGAAACCATCACATGTTTTTGAGTTAATTAACTAATAAGAGTGTGACACCATGACTTTCCAAGATTGAACTTTTTCACAATATTCAAATTTTCTGAGACCGTGAATTTTGGGTTTTTTTATCTGAAAGCCGTAATCATCAAAATTCCAAGAAATAAAGGCTTGACTTATTTCACTATGTGTAATGAATTTAATATAATATTTGGATTTCTCTTTATGACAGGAATGTCAAGAAATATTTAACTTTTTCATGATATTCAAATTTTTTTAGGTGTACATATACTTTATAACGGAGTGTCACATTTTATTGGCAATGTTCTTCTGATTATTTAATTACTTGTATGACACTAGAAAACCACTCTCTTCTGGCCAATGTTCTAGTGAAATATATTACAGTGTGCAAAGCACTTATAACATACAACATGGAAAACTACACGTGACCTAGAAATATTTGAAAATAATGGGCTAAATTTAATCATCTTTAAATGATAATAACAGCACTGTTTCCATTGTTCACTGTGCTGAGCTTAAGTTAGTTTTAGATATTGCATTGAAATATAATGTTTACCATTAGTATGTTGTTTAAAAAAGCATTTTTCTGAAGCAGTCTGCCTTTTTTTAAAAACTGCTTTCTGTTTTGTTGTTTTTATGCTATATAGGTGGTAGCCCTCAGAAGGAGACGTTTTCCAGTTCAAGTTTGTTCTCTATAGGTTCCAGTGCATCCCTAACTCAGCGGCTTGCCATTCAGAAGCCAGACAGACCAGCTAGTCAGGGGAGTCTCCGAATGGCGCGTTGCCAAGTAGAGATTGCACATGATCCTTATACATCCCCTCACCCATGCTCTACCCCTGAGGAATCTGCCAGTCTCGACCGGGAACATAGTTGCGGCTTCCCAGTTCAGCTCAGTCTGGATTCTGTGTCTCACTCTGGGGCCTGGGACCTGGGGCCAGAAATTAAAGAGGGGGACTCATCTCTGGTGGGCTCTGGCACGCTGCAGGAGATCAGGCGTTTGCTGGGTCGTGCAGAGAGCCTGGTGTCTGGTCATTCGTCAGTTGGGTCATCCTCTGGATCCCACTGTTACTCAGAGAGTGACGCATCATTCCTGTCTCTCAGACGTAATACACAGGCTTACCTAGATGACTCCTCCCTGTCAGTTGGTGGGAAGATCTCTCCAGGCCTGGCTCGCTCGTCATCTGATTCTGCCCTGAAGGAGATTTCTTCTTCATCTTCATGTGGGCGTCTTCAGCTTTCCAAACAAACCAATCATATGACCCCAGAGGCTACCACGTTCAGGCAGGAGGCTCTCAAATCACGTGACCACCTTGTGGCACCCAGAAGGACAGAGCCTGAGGGCTGCAGTGCAGCAGACCCAGACAAGGTAGGCCTTGTAGGCCTGACAGTCACTCAAGGGAATGCCTCCTCAGCACCAGATGACCACCACCTAAGGCAGAAGAGTACACCTGGAGCTCTCTTACCTGCAAATAGCACCAACCACAGCCCAGCAGAAGCAGAGTTAGGGGTTTTGAGTGATGGCAGCAGTGAGAGTTCACTTGCTGCCAAAGTTGCTAAGCTCCTACAGAGTGAGTCGCCAATCTCCACAGTTGCTAGCCAGCCAAGTACTACTGATCTGGAAGAAAGCAGAGCTAGAGGTAAACCATCTTTTGACCATCATGGAGAGCCAAGTAAGTTTAAATGTAGCCATAATATAATGTAAAAATTGTTTCCTTTAGTAATTTGATAGTTCTCATGTTCACAGAATGGATTGGGATGAAAGTGTCTGGTCGCCAGTGTGATGCTTCAGAACTTGATGTAGAGGACCGAAAGAGAATTGAGGAGATCAAAAGGGAACTGCTGCTCCACTCCAAACAATCCAAGGTACAACATAACCCACAGCTGATCTGAAACCTTTCATGAGTAGTTCTTATTTTTATTTTATTATTTTAATTTATGAAGATCATTGATGTCAATAATGATCTTTTAGTATTTGTACGCATAGGTAGTGAAGTAATGTGAGTTTTTTCTCTGTAATGCTGGCAGACTGCTCTGTGGACAGTCCTGATAGTCTGTTAAAGGTAAAGTGTGTATCTGATAACTGTGTGTGTCAGACAGAGCAAAGTTCTTTTGTACAGAGGAAAAATGTGAATGCAGTGAAATTTCCTGATTCTGTCTCCACTCTGCCATTCCTGTTTTATCAGTAATAGTTTCAGACAACACTGCTTTTTAACAAGAAACGAAGCAAATAACAAATAAGCATTTGAACACCTGGCAATCAGCAAGAATTCTGGTTCTTAAAGATTCGTTACTCTGTCTTTAAAAAGTCCACTTCTACTCCACTCATTAATCTAAATTAGTAGCACCTGTCTAAACTCTTTAAAGACACCTGTCTACCCCACAGTCAATGAGACCAAAGAGCTGTCAAAAGACACCAGAGACAAAAATGTGCACCTCCAAAAATTTGGAAAGGGCTACGGGGCAATTGCCAAGCAGCTTGGTGAAAATGGATCAATGTTGGAGCAATTGTAAGAAAATAGAAGAGGCTAATGACGATAGTCAGTCTCCCTCAGACTGGGGCTCCATGCAAGATCTCACCTCGTGGGGTATCACTGATGATAAGAAAAGTGAGGGATCAGCCCAGGACTACACTGGAGAAGCTGGTCAATGACGTGAAGAGAGCCAGGGCCACAATTCTAAAGGTCACTGTTGGTAGAACACTACCTCATCATGGTTACACATCATACATTGCACGGAATGTTCCCCTACTCAAGTCATCACATGTCCAGGCCCGTCTGAAATTTGCCAATCTGGATGATGCAGAGGAAGCATGGGGGAAAGTCATGTGGTCAGATGACACCAAAGGAGAACTTTTTGGTCTAAACTTCACTTGCTGTGTTTGGAGGAAAAAGAAGGAGGAGTTACATTCCAAGAACACCATCCCTACATCATACTTTGGGGGTGCTTTTCTGTGAAGAGGACCGGGGATGACAGCACTGTATTAAGGAGGAGATGAATGGGGCCATGTATTGTGAGATTTTGAGATTTTGAGATCTTTTTCCCTCAGTCAGAGCATTGAAGATGGGTCATGGCTGGGTCTACCAACATGACAATGACCCGAAGCACACTGCCAGGATAAACAAGGAGTGGCTCTGTAAGAAGTATATCAAGGTTCTGGAGTGGCTTATCCAGTCTCCAGGCCTAAATCCAATAGAAAATCTTTGGAGGAGCTGAAACTTCTTGTTGCTCAGATCAGCAAACAACCAAACAAACAAACTGCAAACAAAGGCTTCTATACCAAATATTAACACTGATTTTCTCAGGTGTTCCAATACTTATGTGCAGCAGTGCAATACAAATACATTAGTTACAAATCATACAATGTGATTTCCTGAATTGTTTTTAAATGCTGTCTCTCATAGTGGGAATGCACCTACAATGTGATTTTCAGATCCCCCATGATTTCTAAGTGGGGAAACTTGCAAAATCGTAGGATGTTCAAATACTTACGTTCCTCACTGTATAACTATGTTAATACAAACTTGAATGTTATCTGATACCATCTGGAGAAAGAAGTCAAATTTTTATCTTTATCATCCAGCACCATATCTTGTTTGTAGTACTCTTTTTAGAATTTTCTGACAGAATCACTCTCTCATGTTTAGTGGAGCTCCGATTCAGAAGGCAGTGCCCAGTCCAGCATTGGTGTTGTCCCAAAGCCTACAGCAGACTTTGCAGTGGCGCAGAATGCAGAAGACTGTCTCTCTGAGCAACTGCATAGAGTTGCCCAGAATCCACTGGACAACACTACTCCACTTCACACACCCTTTAATCACAACCTGGAGGCCAGAGTCCATCAGAGCGGACTTCAGGGTGGGCTGAAAAACACTGTGTCACTCGCCTCCATTACCATAGCAACAACTCGCCGCACGCCTTCCCCACAGCTAGTGACCCATTACCAACAAACAAAGGAAGACCATATACACAGTGTACAACAGCAAGAGCACAGCTGGATCCCTAAGATGAGACAGCCTTTTGTTTCTGACGGAGAAGCAGAATTGGAAAAGAATGGGAAACTAAAAGAGGACAAGGAGGGAAAACATGGAAAAGAGCAAAAGAATGACCAGGAAAGTGAAAAGATGCATTGGTCAGTTGTTCAAGATACGACTTCTAAAAAGTTGACAGACAAGAATGATATACCAACAAATTTGGACTCTGGTGTAGTTCACCCTAATAAGTCTCATATGTCCCATATACATGTCACTCTTTCTCCTAAGCCACAGCAGGTCATGACCCAAAGACTTCATTCCCCTACCAGTGATTCCTGTACCTTCTCAGAGCTTCACACTGGCTTACAAACTTGTTTCTCTGACAGATTGCCCAGTCAGTGCATGTTAAGAGCAGTCACACCGCCAGTCTCCATCTTCAGTGAAGAAAAGCAAGTCCCAGTGATTAGAAAAACCAGTGTGAGTAAAGACCAACATGCAAACCAGTACACAGGACTGGTTAGTGACGTTTCCCAGATCACTTCCAGATATGCACAAGCCTTTATTCCACCCCAAAGACTTTCTGGATCAGCTACACCTCTCTCTGTTCATACAGCTAGTAAGCAACAATTTTCAATACAGTTACTTCTTCTCCATGGTTATTTTCTGTTGTTTGTTTTGTGTGTCAGATTCCCAGGTGAAATGCTAGATATTTGTTGTGTGCATTTCCTGTAGCTGTTCCAATGCTGTTGCCGTATAAGCCTCATGGCAGTGCAGAGCTTTTCTACATGCCACAAAATGAAGTATCTCCTGCCTGTTCTGATACAACAATGGAGAGCTCCCACACAGGTATAGAAAGAAAACCTATACTTACACATCACATCTTTTTAAATTTGTATTTTTAAATGGGTTTGCTCATCCTATTCAGGCACCTATGAATAACATTATATTAATAGAAACTGGTGCTTGAAAGTTTGTGAAAATCCATATTTTTATATGAATACTCATCATCACCTACATCATCTGATTTCCAATCCAGTTCTAAAAGTAGATATAGAAAACAAATTTAAATCGTGTTTTTATTGGAAAAATGTCCCAATATCTATGTGTGTCAAAAGTTAGTGAGTCTGTGCTTTCAGTATGTTGTGAAATCTTTGCTCTTTGAGCAGCAATAACTGCAACTAAACGTTTGCAGTAACTGTTGATTAGCCCATTCCTGCAAACAGAGCAACTTCAGCTCTTGGATGTTAGTGGATTTCCTCACATGATGCAAGTCCATTATCCACTCTCTTGAGATGCTGTTCATGGACAGGTGGCTTGACTTTTTCCTTTAGAATTGTTGGTATAATTCAAATGGGATACGGTTCTTGATGCAGTGTTTTTCTTTCTCCTAATGTAACTCTTCATTTGGGCCAGAAGTTCTATTTTGGCTTCATTCAACCACAAAATATTCTTCCGGTATCCTTTTGTTTTATCCAAATTAAGTTGTAGACCTTTTCCAGCTTTGTGGGCATCAACAAATGTTTTCCTAAGGTCCACAGATACCTTATTTGTTCGAGCACATCTACAAATTTCTGTGTGATCAGTTTTTGCTAGATTGCTGTTCTTTAAATAAAACCGGGTCTCCAGATTGTCACTCTATTGATTTAAAAACACCAGACTCCACCATCAAATTTTATGATAATCTTAATAAATTCCATTGCTTTTGCCACACATAGATATGTTACTGGATATTTTTTTCAATAAATACCTAAGCCTATGTATTATTTTTGAGTCATTTGTTTAACTAGGTTCTCTTCATCTACTTTTATTTATGGTTCGAATTGCAGATGACGTCGTAGGTCACATTCATTAAAAATAAATAAAGTTTTAACCACCACTGTAGTTCTAATATCACATGATATTTTACATTACAGAACGTGATTCTTCATAAAGATTATAACTAATGCTTCGTTAAATGAGAATGCAGTGTCATATATGTGTTCAGTACTGAGAAACTCTACAAATGATTGTTTCATCTGTTCATGTTTGTCTTTCTATTACTCTCTTGTTCTCGTTCTTGCATTATTCATTGCCTTCTTTGTGTGAGCGAAAGACAATCCTGATGATACGGATCGTAATCATGTGCACAAGCCAAAGCCTTAAGAGCTTTGTGCTCTGCATTCTGTGTCTTACACTAACGTTGTCTATTTATTCTCACTCTCTTTTTTTGCTGCTCATTCTGTATTACTTTTCACAGGTTCCAACGACGCGTTACCTCCTCACTTTACCACTGAGATTCTGGGCTCCAGAGAACTTGAGGACAACAACATTACACCAAAGCATAAGGAGGGTATTTACAGCAAGAGGACCAAAATGAGCAGAGGTAAGATGTGGTCTGTGTACACAAAAGAAGCTGCATACATTTTTAGAGCATTGTGCACCTGTTCTGATGAATGAATGAAAGGATTCTTTGTTTCTTCGACAGAATCCACTGTTCTTGGAAAAAGCCACCTTGACTGTAAGGTTGCAGCTTGTACCCAAAGAGTCCATGCTGGTTCACACCAACAACCAGTTCCCAGCACTTCAGGTGGCCTTAACAAGGGTCAGGGGACACAACATATAGGTGAAGAGGCTAAGGAGGAGGAAGGAGAGTTTGTCCCCCTCCACATGGAGGCTGACTACAGCACAGATAACTTGCATCATCAAAGCCATACTGTACAAAGGAATGACTTGGTTCCAGAATCATTGTCTTTGCCCATTAAACCTTTCAGGGAGGAGGCGTCATGCATGAAGACTCAAGAGCTTGGCCTGGTCATTACTAACTCTCTGGACCAACTGTGGCATCGATTTAGTGAGAGGTATAGCCTTCAGGAGTCTCGGCCCACTAACGAGGGAGAAATATCATTGCTGGATAGATTGGAGCGCCTATCCCGTCTTCTGCACAGCACCTCACCCTCACAGGTTAACATGCAAGATGACAGGGGCAAGATCAGGAGAAAAGAGCTTGAGCTGAGGGGTGCCCAGGGAAAAGACACAAACCGAAGAGGAGAATACAACGGTAAACGGGAAGTTGGAGTTTGTGCCAAAAATGCATGGGAACAGGACTCTTTAAGGACTTCTCAGACATATGAGGAGGAGCAAGAGAATGCTAATCGCTGTCCTGCAGAGAGAGACGAGTCTGCCAGTGTCTCTGTGGAGACCAGCAACAGCCAGTCCACCATCGACACACAGCGCTTGCTGAGAGCTTTTGGACCACACAGAGTTAATGGTGGGTCAGCAGATATAACTAGCAGGCAGACTCCAAAGACCAGCGCCAACCTGCTCAAACTTTACAACATTATCAACAAGCAGAAAAGAGGACATGGTCATAATGCCTCTGAACAGAGAGAATCTGAGGTAATCAGCACAGATGAATCCACGGTAAGAGTTTGTTAAAGTATCTTTGAATGTTAAGAAAACTTTGCAACCTTGTCTTTGCATGCTTCCATGGCAGTTCTCACCATGACTTAATTAAGAAACCTATCATTAGTGTTTATGTGAAATTAAACAGCAATGGCAACTGTTTTGTTTTGTCCTACATATTGTCCTACATATTTTCTTTACACAGTATTGTAAATGTTAATCAGAACAGTCTACCATAGAGTATTTACTGTTTATTTTGCTTTTTTGTAATTACATCTGTTAGTTTCAAATACTGAGGTTTGAATGCTAAAAACGGACTGCTTACTAATCATTGCACATGTATAGATCATTTGTTGCCTAGCTTTATATTATTTTTTATACTGTATTTCCCCAACAATATGTTGCTTATACATTGAATTTGCAAACCTGGAATTGGATGCAGCTTGTTTTTATTTTTTTAGATAGACCGCCCCATTTAAGCATGTTCACTAAAAGCATAATTCGGTGCACAAAGAGATCCCCAAATTTATTTGTTATATAATAAATGTACTGTTTACTGCAGCAATGAACAGTTCGAAAAGCAGCTCAAAGCAAGGGTAGATCAGTGATGGGTGATTATCAAACGCGGAACATGTAAAGCGCTTTTGCTTATGTTACTTTTCCGGTGGTTGCAGGCCTGCTAGCTCGGCTAGTCACTCAGAGTAACTCCCCAACCTCAAATGCGAACACTTTTTTTGAACAAGCCAGCACTGAGACTCACTCGGTTCTGTTTTGGGACCTGTGACTATTTATTTCTGTTTTCTCTCAGCCCAGAACAAAATTTCTGTTCCCCGTTCCAATTTCCAAGCTGCTCCAACATGCGCTGCTAACCCATGCTCTCTCACTAACAGGCTACAACTCTCTGCTAAAAACAACGCTCTTTCCACCACTTTTCCACCTGCTTTACCCACCCGTCCTCCGCTCCACACACCACACAGTCCATAATGCATTGCTTCCTCCACAACAGTCCATTGAAAACCAGAAACAAACAAGTTGCCAGAACTTACATCCGTAAGCAGTTAGCCTAGCTATCATGCTAGTTCTCAATGCACTAAAATATGCAGACTTTCTATGTATTGTAAAATAAAAGCTGTGTTAGAGTTGATCTTGTATAAATGCAGCATATGATTAGCTTTACTAAGTATAAGCTCACAATCTGGCTGTCATATTCTGGCGAGAAAAATAAAAAAACCTTTCTTTGATGCTGGAAAACAGCTCTGCACTGCTCTGTCATGCAGTGATGTCAATCATCTGTCTACATGTAAACTCTTTGATATAAAATTATCAACGCTGAAATACAAAAATAATTAGACTCACCTTTCTTTAAACTGGATCAGTAAACGTCAATTGCGACTTGTGCTGCTTTGTTGTCGCTAACGTTGGACACATTCAACTTGGATATTGCAGACATTGCACAGAGCTTAAATTCTTAAGTGTTGTTCTTGCGTTGCGGCATGAAATTGGTAAGTTCCAAATTTGATCAATTCAATTGTTTATGCTCAACTATGGTATTATGTCACTTCTGGTATAGAGCTGCAAAGGTCTCCAGGAGTGTGTGTCGAGTTAGATGCTTTTCCTTCAAATCAGTAAATTCAGTAACGCTGTGGCTAATAACATGGGATGGCTTATCTTAGAGTTTTAAAACATAAATGAGCATTTTCTGCAGCTTATAGAATGGGGTGGACTATAATGTGGGGTGGCCTATCGTTGGGGAAATATGTTACTCAATAACAAATAGAAGTGAAAATCAAAACGCTAGTATTGTATTGTATTTTGCAGCATTATGTATTATGAAACATTTTCTCTGCTACTGTTTTCTGAATATATGCTTTTCATTTTTCTCAGGCCTCTGCTGGTTCTGTATCATCCTCAAGCACTTACACACTCCCCTCTCAAAGAGCACGCACCCTCACTTCCAAGAGGCCAAAGGTCAAGCTAGTCAGCAGAGGTATACAAGCAGGTAAGTCATCCTACGTTGTTAGGCTGTACCATTAGTAAGTTGTAAATAAAGTACAATATATAAAGATTTTAAAAAATGGATTTGTGCACCCCTTTTAATAGGCGATCTGGAGATTGTAACAAATGGCACCCGCAGACATACAAGGGATGTTGGCACTACTTTCCCTTCTCCAAGCAATACCAGAGACAACAATTCTCTTTCTTCAGGCAGCACAGAACTACATGGCACTCTCTCCACATCTAGATCTTTAAGTGCTCCCACTGCTCTGTTCAAAACAGTCCAGGGAAGAGAAACTCGCCACAAGAGCAATCAGACTCGCTACCCGAATGGTTAGTTAAGGTTATTAAGGGTGGGTGATCTGAGCACAAAGTACAACATCACAAAACAGTGTCACCGTATTTGGCTTTTCTATATATTTAGATAATAGCACAAAGGTTTAATAGATTAGTAGATGTAGCTATTTAAGTTGTTCTAAAATGGAGAATTTGTTTAAGGCTAAAAGAAGAAATCTTAGGTTCAGTCAATGCTCAGTAGGAAAAACTATCCTCCTCTGGTAGACACGAGATGACGAGAGAATAAAATCATTATGGAAATGACGAACAATAACCACTATTCAAGCTGGCAGTTTGTTATGCTTGCTTTACTTCATTGGTCAGAATAAATGATTTAAACAAAAATTAAAGTAGATGAACAGTGGAAATGTAGGCGTTCTATCACTAATCATTCCTTTTAGGGGTTAAGGGGGTACCAAAAGACTTTTCCACTACAGGTATGAGACCACTTTAAAACCAATCATTATACAGAATAGAGCAATACAATCAAAGCAAAAGTCCTCATGAGCATGCAGTCAGTGTAGCCACAAACTACAACATACAAATATGAAATATAATTGAGAAATAGTGGAATTACTGGAACTGTTTTATTTTATGGGTTATGTAGCAATTCTTTTTACAAAATTGTTACAACTTCTGTAGGTATAGCTATGTACTTCTACAACTAACTTTTTTGACTCAATATATCTTGAGTTGTGGTTTTGGTTTGGTCAAGGGTTTTCAATGATAGATCATTTCTAGAAAGTTCCAGAAATACTGAAAATACCTATAATACACTGTTATGTAGTAGGTTACAGTAATGCTAACATTTTGTCCTCCTGCCCATCTCTAGTTAAGTACCATTCCTGATTAACTGTTCCTAAACTGTTCTCACACTATTGCTTTTTTGCCTTTTGTTGTTTTTGAAAGGTGTATCATGGTTTGTATCTGCTGATGAACTAAAGCAGGATGCACGGAAGGAAAATGAGCCACAACCTGAGGCAATGCAAGCTGCAAGCCAGGCCTGGTTTGAGCCCTACACCAGGAGACCGCCCTGGAGAGAGTCACCGCGAGAACCACTCAGAGAACGACACATTCAGCTGATGCGAAAGAAGCCTCTTGTGCCAGAAGCCCCTTCAGAGACTGACAGCAGTAAACACTCTGCTCTGGTTCGACTTTCCTTGCAGGTATTTATGTGCTTACCATATGTCTTCTAATAATAGCCCATCTCTAGTTGATGCCCATTTCCAATAAACGCCAGGTTTGAAGAGATTATTTGCAGATGACGTGGTTCTGTTGGCTTCACCATGGCTTCATGTGAAGTGGCAGGGATGAGAGTCAGCACCTCTAAATCTGAGGCCATGGTTCTCTCCTGGAAAAAGGTGGAATGATCTCTTCCTGTTGAGAGCATAGTACTGCCTCAAGTGGGGAAGTTTAAGTATCTTGGAGTTTTGTTCATGAGTGAGGGATGACAGATGGATCGCTGCGGCATTGGCAGTAATATGGGTGCTACAGTGGGCCATCGTGGTGAAGAGAGAGCTGAGCCAAAAGGCGAGGCTGTTAATTTACCAGTCAATCTATGTTCCTGCCCTCACCTATGGCCACGAGCTTTGGGTAGTGACCAAACTGTGGGTACAAGCAAAATCGTGGATACAAGCGGCTGAAATGAGTTTTCTCCCTAAGGTGGCTGGACTCTCACTTAGAGAGAGAGGGAGGAGTTCAGTTATCTGGGAGAGACTCAGAGTAGACCCACTGCTCCTCTGCGTGGCGAGGAGCCAGTTGAAGGTGGTCTGGGCATCTGATCAGTATGCCCTCTGGGTGCCTTCCTAGGAGGGTGTTCCATACATGCCCCACTGGGAGAAGGCCACAGGGTAGACCCAGGACAAACTGGCGGGATTATATCTCTCGGCTGGCCTGGGAATGCCTCAGGGTCCCCCCAGAGGAGCTGGAGGAGGTGGCCGGGGAAATGGAAGTCTGGGCTTCTCTACTTGGGCTGCTGCCTCAGCGACCCAACTCCAGATAAGTGTTAAAAAAAAATGGATGGATATTTATTTTTGCATATCTGTTCAAAATATTGGTCATCAGCCCCATCTGTATCGATGTCAGACCTGATAAAACAATACTGTCCAACCTCTACCTTGGTTGTAACTTGGTCTTAGCTTTTCTATCCTCTCAAATTAGTCTGTTTATTCTCCACTGACGTCTGGCATTAACAAGGCATTTTGGTCCACACAAGTGCTCACTGGAAGATTTCTCTTTTTTGACCATTCCCTATAAACCCTAGAGATGGCTGTGCATGAAAATTCCAGTAGATCAGCAGTTTCCAAAATATTCAGTCCTTCTGGCACCAACAACAATGGTGTGTGTGTGTGTGTGGGTGTTTTTGTGTGTGTGTGTGTGTGTGTGGGTGTGTGTGTGTGTGTGTGTGTGAAAATCATATAGGTGCACTTTGTTGTTTTTTTGTTATCTGTAGTCAGGTATCAGTATGATGGTAGAAAACTCTCAGTACTGAAGTGATATGGTAGTTGCATATTCATTTATTTAAATGTTCTGCATGCTGCACAGCATGAAAAATAAGCAACAGGTAGTACAACAATGAGAAACATATATTTTGTGATTAATTAACAATGCAGGAGGCCCTAGAGTTGCATCGACCAGAGTTTATGTCCCGATCACGAGAGAGGATGAAGAGGTTGTGTCTTCTGGCAGAGGAGAGGAAGATGCAGGCCGTCTTTCACAGAGAGAGAGAAGAGCTTTTCAACCGCCCTTTACCTGTACAGCAGCCAGCCACAGGTTGGTTAACTTTCTTCATCCTAACAGAGTGCATCGCAAATAGCACTTGTAATCTGTCATTGGAATTTGACAGTACGGGAATCTCTTTATGGCAGATGTAGTGCTAAGGTAACTACTCTTTGCTCTTCAGCTCCTGTGCCTTCTAAGAGAGTCATTCCACTAAAAGAGATGGTCCAGAGATCCAAGCGGTAAGCATTGATCATTAGGCACAGAATTACTTCTAGTAACTTAATGAATATTTATATCATACCCACACTGTCTGCGTTAGTAAATAATTCTTTTCTCACTGTATGTGACACACTGTACCCTGTTCTCCATGCTCTCAGAGGGGTAGAAGAGAGGGCATACACTCAGAGGTTAGAAAAAACAGACAGAGTTAGGAGGTAGGGGTGTGTGCCTGTGTGTGCACATGTTTGTGTGTGTGAAAGAAATGTTTGTTAGGAAAAATGTGCCCCTTGATTGGTATTTTTGAAATCCGGTCTAGTCTTTGTCTTTGCAAACATTTATTTACTTAATCCATCAGGATATATGCTCAACTTCCGGAGGTTCAGAAGAGGAAACAGGAAGAGAAGAGGAAAGCGGAATATCGCACATACCGCCTTAATGCTCAGCTTTTTAACAAGGTAAGAGTATAGAGGGAAATGGAGGAAAATGCCCTCTTACAGTGTTGGTTTACTGTAAAACTAAACTGAATCTGTGAGTATGGACAAGATAAGAACACATAGACATACGCTTTTAAGGCAAATACATTAGAACTGCAAACAGTTTTGTTTTTATAGCCCAAAAAATTTTATCTTTAAAAGAGACATTTTGCTTACCTGGAGAAAGAGGCCCCTGTAGAATCTGGCATCAATTTGTGATCTGGGTTGTACAGACTGTGTGCGAATCACTCATCAAACAATTTTTTTAATTTAAGTAATTGATTTGTCAATGATTCATTTTTATTATACTATACTATGACTAGAGACAAACAGCAGTAATATGTATTCTTTTAATTAACTGCATTACTCTGTATAATTAGTTGTTCTTCTTCTTTGTCATGTTATTCATGGTAGTAATTGTTGTGGTAGTTGTAGAAGAAGAAGAAGAAGAAAATTTGGTGTAACAGCAATAACAATTCAATTAACGCAGGAGTTAATTAAGTGGCAAGTGAACAAGCAGGGTGTCTATGGCATGACACCACAAAGAAAGCTGCTTCTTACTAAAAAGATAATTGCTGCTCACCTGAAGTTTGCAATATAGCAGTCCACAGCAGCACTGGCTAAATGTTTTGTGGACTGATGAAACAAAGATTGAACTATTTGGGAAGAACACCCAGCACTGCATCAGGTGTAAAAAGGGCATGAAAACATCATCCCAACTGTAATGTATGGTGAAGAAAATTATCGTGATTTGGGACCGCTTTGCTGCTTCAGTTTAATTGAGGGGAAGATGAATTCCCAAGTGTTTTAAAAAAAAATATGTATTTGAATGTCTGAACATCAGCTGAAACTCTGTAGAAGGTAGGTGATGGAACAGGATAATTATTTAAAACCTCAGAGCAGGTCCACAACAGAATGGCTTCAGAAACACAAAATCCACCTTTTTGAGTGGCCAAGTCAGAGGCCGGACCCCCAATAAAGAAGCTATGGAATGACTTGAAGAGAGAAAGACACATGAGAAGTTTAAAGAATATGACGGAGCTAAAGCAGATCTGCCAGGAAGAATGGGCTAAGATTCCTCCTGAATGATGTGCAGGTCTGGTTCACAGCTACAGGAAGTGCCTTTTTGAAGTTATTGCTGCCAAGGGGATGTGTTTATTGTGTTATTTAAGGTACATTACATGTATCAATAAACTTAACTTGGATGAATATCAGATCATATTTTATTAAACATTAATGCAGAAAACAACTGCCACTGTAGATCACAAGCATGCAATGACAAAGATCAGCTGATCCAAAAACAGCAGCAAAAGGCAATAACTTCCATGATTGTGTTCCAGATTAAACTAAATTAGCTAGAATATATACCTACAGTAAATATGTTGATATTAGATTTGGCCCCTCCAATTGTTCAGGAGAGAAAATAATGTGTGATTTTCTTTTGGTGTTCTCTTTTTTTTTCCCCCTTATTGTCATCAAGGTGTAACACACCTTAGACCTTTTTTAGTGGTAAAAACAAATCTCATGTATTATTATCTTTTCTCTTGCAGAAAATTACCAACCATGTGTTAGGAAGAAGAGCACCTTGGCAGTAAACTGAGAAGATAAAAATCCCAAACATTTAACAACGGACTTTTGTTTTCATGTAAATGAGTTGTATGTGTGTGTGACTGTGTGCTATTTATACTAGTTTGAGTGTGGTAGGTTAGTTTGTATCTGTGTGACCTAATGAATGAGATGTGATGTTAGTTGGAGCCAAATAATTATCTTAAGTTCTCATAATATTTTGTTTTTATATTAAAAATAAAAGACTGTAAATGTGTGTTTCCTTAATAAAACACAAAAAAAAATGAAATGCAGTGATGGTTTTACCATGTTCACAATGCACATATCAGTAAAACACAAAAACTCTGTTCTGACAAATAGTATATGTTCTATAGAATGTTGTCTTCTATACTGTATATGGCCTAATGTGTGTGCACAGCCCTGTTAATTTTCCTGTTCAGGTGTTCGTCTACGCACATATCCAATTTACAGGAAAATGGAAAAAGATGAGCAGTTTAGCTTCTAACATTGCACAAACATGAACATTTGACAATTGAATGTCCATTATTAGGAATGGGATATTTAAGAAGTTCATACACTGTAGGTGTGGTCTTCTGAAGGTGTGGTCTACTGAATGTAGGTAAACAATTGTAACATTCCACAATTAATGAATTTTCTTAGACCTTAACGCACATCATCAATCCAAAAACTTGTAATTCATTTACCAGTGTTCCATAAACATTTGGCAAGTTACTTGACTTTTGGAAGAGGAAGTTTCTCCCATTCTCGCCTGACGCAGGATTGTAGCTGCTCAACAGTCCTGGGACTTTTTTGTTGCATTTTTTGTTTTAAGATGTCAAATGTTTTCATTTGGTAAAAGGTCTGGACCACAGGCAGGCCAGTTTAACACCCGGACTCTGCTACTATAAAAACGTTGTAATAGATGCAGTCTGAGATTTATCATTGTCCTTGCTTCACAAGGAGTGGACTGAGGCTGAAGTCAGCGCATCACACACAGACGAATCCTAGACATGGACTACAAATGTCGCCTTGTGTCAAGTCACTCCTGAACCAGAGAACGTCAGAAGTCATACCTGGGCTAAGGAGAAAAAACACTGGACTGTTGCTCAGTGTCCAAAGTCCTCTTTTCTGATGAATGTAAATTTTACATATCATTTGGAAATTAAGGTTCCAGAGTCTGGAGAAATAGTGGAGAAGCACAGAATCCACGTTGCTTGATGTCCAGTGTGAAGTTTCCACAGTCAGTGATGATTTGGGGGCCATGTCACCTGCTAGTGATAGTCCACGGTGTTTTCTGAAGTACACAGTCAATGCAGCGTCTAGCAAGAAATCTGAGCGCACTTCATGCTTCCTTCTGCTGATGAGCTTTTTTTTCTGTGCCTTGGGGAAATCAACACCAAATACAGTAACACCATAGTTTCCAGAAAGGGAATGAGATTATTCTGACATTTCTGCAGGTCTTAACTGTAGCTAGAGTCTGCAGAGACTGACATCCAATGTTAATAGGAACACGCTGTACACGCAAGAGGCACTTAAGGGCAATGATGGCCTTTCAATTTGTGAATGCCATCGTAAACTACACAGACTGTGATTTCTAGAAGTGCCTTGCAAAACATTAGTCTGAAATTGGCTCAGAACTTGTAGGGTAAGTTTCTTTCTTCCTGCTCATCTTGCTGGAAGATTCTGACTCCCCAAGGTGCTCTTTTTGTACCCAGTCATGTTTCTGGCCTGTTGCCAGTTTAAAAAGCTGGTTGCAAAATGTTCCTCCAGCTATTTCTTTGCCGCATTCCAATTTCTATGAGACATGTTGCTGTCCTTAAATAAAAGCGTCAGCCAAATGAATAAATGTAAATGTAATGTAAATGTTAAATTCAAAATATTTTTTGTAATAATAATATGTCTCAATTTTAGCATTTTATGTACGTTTTATATTCTATTATAATTAAAATATATTTATGTATTTATGTGGATAAAATATGAATTTGCAAATCATTGCATTGTTTAAATTTACATTTTACACAGCATCCACATTTTTTGAATTGCAGTTGTATTTTTGCATTCATAGTATACAGTTAACAAAGGCCGATTTTAGATTTTTCAATGTAGATTTTGGAAAGTAATTCTCATTTTAAGAACAATAGTTTATTGTGCAAAACACTGGCCTTAAATGAATACATAATTTTATATAGTCAATTTAAGATTGTATAATAATGCATTTGATTTGAAGGAAATATATAATCACAACTGAGTCTTAGGATTGTTCACTAGTCTAAGAATTGTCCATGTCCTCTGTGTAAATATAGCAGACTATAAATAACCCCTCAAACGTTTTACACGCAGCTTCCCCCTACCCCGTGACCAGGCAAACCCACACCATTACAAGCCACTCTGTTCACCACAGGCCTTCTCCTTTGGACTTGTTAAGGTATTTAAATTAGATATAGATTTAATATAAACTTCTGGGGTCAGGGGCTTTCTGTGTGTTCTGTGTGACATATGCCCAGTTGCTTTGTTGTTGTCAATTGTTGATCTTTTGAGTAGTGTTTACTACTGTATCACCTCTTCTGTGTTCCTTTTTAGAATGGGGGACTTTCAGCAATATAATCAAGATTTCTACCAGACTGATTATTACATTAATAATCAAGGGGAAGATGCCTTTGGCTATGACCCTGCATATTCCAACCCAGAGTATCACAGTGTGTAAGACTTACTACTTACTACTCGTTATATTCATTAGAAATTAATGCAGATATTAGTATCTTGAGAAATTTGATATACACAAGTAGTTTTGAAGATAAGTACATTACAATGTTAGTGTTACTACTGTTCTAAAAATGACCCAACACTCACATAATGTATCTGATTGTTCCTTTCCAGGAAAATGTAAAAAGGTTGGGACCATTGCAATGATGGCTGGAGTAGAAAGTGGCTTATGAACTGTGCTTAGCAATAGTTGAGGTAGACTTGGCAACAGTATACCCGAGGTCATCTCAGTAGGAGGTGTACTTCACTAACTTAAATGAAACTAAATGAAAATTTCTTCAGGGGTTTGAGCCAATGTCATGAAAAAATCAAATATTGTCATGTGAAAATATATTTCCATTTATTTGAACAAGCAAACATTTCATTCTCTGTAATACAATGTCTATGGATAGAAGTGAGTTTAGCCCAAATTGTATATTAAATTGATATTTTGCATTTTTATAATTTAAATAAACAGATTAGACATAGGGAAAAATCAGTAACAGTGTGTAGCATAGATCAAAAACATTGCAGGAGAAGAGCTCCATGCCACCTGTGAAGCATGGTGATGGAAATGTTATGGGATGGGGTTACTTGGCTACCTCTGTGACTGTGAATAGCTAGTGCTTGAGGTGAACCTTTCAGCAGGATAACGATCCTAAGACCCTCAACACATCTACTAAGGAATGGCTCAAAAAGGGCAGTATGTGAAAGCAAAGTGACCTCAGCTGTCAAAAATTTCAACAGGCCAATATCAGGATTGTGGATGTTATGTAAAACATATGAAATTATTTCTGCTAAGGAGGCAATACTAGCTTCTGAGGCCACCTTCTCAAAAAAATATTATTACATCTATTGATATTTTGTAGGAATGACTGAAAAACTACTACTTTTTTGTTTAGTTTTGTTCAAGTGTATCACCTATCTGTAGGCTAACTGTATGAAATGTTTACTTGTTTAGGTAGGTTTTTAAAAAACTGGAATTTCTTTGGGGTGTACTTATTTCTTCATGTGACTATAAATGAATGTAAGTATTGAAACATATATAAAATATACTGTTCACTCTAGTCTAGAGTACAATGGCTGATTTTGAGTTCACTATTGTTTAACTACACATAGACATCAGGATAGTCCAGCCCATTCATATTAATGCTCTAAAGAATTGTTTCAGCCTCAACTGAAAATTCTTAAAATCACAGTTAAAAAATACAAATAATCATGCTGATTGATAATGAGGGATTAAAAGTGATCCTGTATTAATGAATGAATACCAAAACCCACAAAGACAGCACTAGCTTATCGGAAGAAATACAAGAAGAAATGTAAGATATGTGCCCTTTAATACATCTGAAGTAACTGTGATTGTGAGCAACGGTGTATTGTATGACTGGCAGAGATGATGGGGCTCCACCTTACACTGGGCAGATGTTCCAGCCTACAGCGCCTCCTGGGACTGCTGAAAACACAGACTCTTTTGAAGAAGAACCCCCATTGTTAGAGGGTAAAGGACAAATATTTTGCATTTTAATTTTATTTATTTGAAGCAATAGAAGCATAATTGGAATTAATGAGGTGAATCAATGAGTAAGAAAAACTACTCTGTATTTTCTCAGAGCTGGGAATTAACTTTGATCACATCTGGCAGAAGACTCTGACTGTGCTGGACCCAATGAAGCCAGCAGATGGCAGCATCATGAATGAGACAGACCTAACTGGGCCTGTGCTTTTCTGCATTGCTTTGGGAATCACTCTTTTAATGGTATAAAGCGCAAGAGATCAGTTCTACACATGGAGGGTAACAGTCCAGCACAGCTTTGTGATCTTCCTGCTCCAAAGCAACATGTAAACCTGTTTATGAACTGATGAGCTGAAATGTGTGTGTTGGAGTGGGGAAATCATCTAACTGTCCTTGGCCTGCATTTTATGGGCTTGTAACTGCTTACTCCTACTTTACACCTTTCAATAGATACGATCATTTCTAAACTAAAGATGATATCCACCCATTTTTTCTCTGTGTGTTTGTGTGTTTGCTCTCTTTTTCCAGGCAGGGAAGGCCCATTTTG
Organism: Lepidarchus adonis; assembly: GCA_037576955.1. Taxonomy (NCBI): domain Eukaryota; kingdom Metazoa; phylum Chordata; class Actinopteri; order Characiformes; family Lepidarchidae; genus Lepidarchus; species Lepidarchus adonis. Next base: position 13,614,683 of record JBBIGC010000145.1, read on the forward strand.
GCTATGTGTATGGTATCAGTGCATTAGGTTGCGTTGGCATGTACTCACTCCTGAATCTAATGAGTGCATACACCATATCCTACGGATGTGTGGCCAGTGTATTAGGATACAGTCTGCTGCCCATGGTGGCTCTCTCTGCCTTCGCTGTCATTTACTCCCTACAGTGAGTATCTATAACCACAACAGTAGTTCTCCAAACATTTTCTTGGCTCTAACAAAACATATGATATGGAATTTCAATTATTATAGTTTTCAGATAATAAACCCCAAATTTTACTGTGTCAGAAAAATAGAATATTGTAAAATATACAATAATAATATACAATATTTCCTGAGCCTTTAAATGGTCTCAGTCTGGGTCAGGAGGCTACACAATAATGGGGAAGACTGCTGACTTGACAGATGTCCAGAAGACAGTCATTGACACCCTCCATAAGGAGGATAAGCCACAAAAGGGCCATTGCTAAAGAACCTGGTTGTTCAGGCATAATCATAAAACATTGAGTGGAAGGAAAAATTGTGGTAGAAAAATTTACACCCGCAGGAGGCAACTGCAGCTTTGAAAGGATTGGCAAGCAAAATCCATTCAGGAATTTGGGGGAGCTTCACAAGGAGTGGACTGAGGCTGGAGTCAGCGCATCACGAGCCAGGGACAACGTCATAAGCATCTTACCTGCTCAGTGGTCCAAAGTCTTCTTTTCAGATGAATGTAAATTTTGCCGAGTGGAGAGGTGCAGAATCTATGTTGCTTGAAGTCCAGCCTGAAGTTTTCACAGCCAGTGATGATTTGGGGTCCATGTCATCTGCTGGTGTTAATTCACTGTGTTTTCTGAAGTCCACAGTCAACACAGCATTTACCTGGAAATCTTAGAGCACTTCATACTTCCTCCTGCTGATGAGCTTTATGGAGATGCTAATTTCATCTCCCAGCAGGACTTGCCACCTGCCCACACTGCCAAAGGTACCAAAAGCTGATTCAACAACCAGTGTGTTACTGTGCTTGATTGGGCAGCAAACTCTCCTGACCTTAACCCCATAGAGAATCTATGGAGTATTGTTAAGAGGAAGATGAGAGACACCAGACCCAACAATGCAGATGACCTGAAGGCTAAGATCGAAGCAACCTGGGCTTCCATTACACCTCAGCAGTGTCACAGGCTGATCACCTCCATGCCACACAGCATTGATGCAGTAATTCATGCAAAAGGAGGAACAACCATGTACTGAGTGCATAGGAATGAATATACTGACATTTATATTTAAAATATCATTTTTATTGATCTTTCTAATTTTCTGAGACATAAAGACTTGACATATTTCACTCTTTGTAATGAATTTATATAATATATGGATTTCACTATCTGAAAGGAATGTTAAGAAATATTGAACTTTTTCATGATATTCAATTTTTTTAGATGTATCAATAAAATGTAATGTAACAGAGAAAGGACAAAAAGTAGTTTATTCCAGGAAATTTCTATTGAATTGCGATGACTTTGGCTCATTCCTTCACAAAGTGTAAGGATAGCTGCTGTGCTCTGAAGACAATAAAAATTGCTTGGAGTTTTATGCTCCAAGACAAACCTGAACCAAATGAACAAGCCTTTACTGGGTTGAAGTAGGTGTGTAAGAGCAGAGAAAACCTTAAAATGTGCAAAACAATGGGTCTTCAGCACTAAAGTTGGATACTGCTGTTGAAGGAAAATAAAAACTGATATTCACTTTTAGTATCAGTATTAATCCAATCAACCAGAGCAACTGTAATTCTTCCACATTTTCTGCTCAGTATTTATGCTAATGCTTCTTATTGAAACAAATGCAAGCTGTCACATTGGCCAGATGGATTTCACAGATTCTTGCGTGGTTTTAATGAAGGTGTTTCTGTTGTGTGTACAGAGGACTGTTTGGCACATTGCTGGCCTTGGTTGTGATTGGCTGGTGCAGTCTATCAGCCTCAAAAATCTTCAGCTCTACCTTGGATATGGGTGGACAGCAGCTTCTTGTGGCTTACCCTTGTGCTCTGTTGTACGGTGTCTTCGCACTGCTCACTGTCTTCTGATCGTCCACATGAAGAAAATGTCGACATGCTGTCAGCAAGACCACCAATTAGTAGTTAAGTACAAATATCAATAAAGCCCATGTCCTCATGGTTCAGTGTGTGAACTGATGCCAAGAAACATTTTGAAACATCAGTTCCACAAGTTCATTCTGAAATAACTTTGAAAAAGGTAAATATGCAAATTCATTATGACAAACAAAAAATGTGCCAAATTCACTAAGCTTTCTTGCTGAGAAATTAGGTGAATGAGTATGACTGCAGAACAAAACCTTATTACTAAATAATCCCCTGTGTAATCAGTCTTAACATCTAAGAAGCTTACATTTAGAATAATGTTTAATTATCCATATTTAGCTTCATCCAGGAACCTCTTAGAATCTTGTAATGTTGCTATAAGTTCCTAACAGTTATAGATTGACAGATGACTGGGATTCCAGTGATATTCCAATGATAATGATAGTAATTTATTTGACTAATCATGCAATTTTATAGCTGTGGCTCATTAATAATGATAAAATAAACATTTTTTATTGAGGTAGAATAATTGTTTTAATCAATATGTAAATGTAGATTTTGTGTAGTTGTGGACATCTTCATTCTATACATTTGGTTGGATGTTTTAGCAAAACAAGTGCAGCAACTTGACTGACAGAAGAAAGCCTTTGTAATTTGAGCCTTGGTTTTTAAATTCTAAATGAAAATGTAATGAGTAAATATATGTTTTTCTTCAACTTAGTTGTAAACATGAATTTACTTTTTTCAAAATGTATTTTATTGATGTAAATAATATCACTCTCCCTTCCTGGTCATTTCTGTTTGTTTATTTATTTAGGCCAATGTTTCATTGATTAATGTTGGGGGTCTTATGTCATATTTATAGTTTATGGAATGTCTGATTAATCACATTTTCTTTTACATCATGTGGATGGCCAGGTGTGTGTGTACTGTTTACCTGGGAACACACCATGATGCACTATAGAAAGAAGACAAACCAACTGAGGCTGTGTGTTGCTCTGGGCAGTGTTCTGCAGAGAAACCTTGGTCATGGGATTCATGTGGTTATGTTGACATTTACCTAAATATTGTTGCTGACCAAGTACACTGCTTTGTGGCAATGGTAAACCCTAACTACAGTGGCCTCTTTTACAGTAGAGTAATGTGCCCTGTCCCACTGCCACACTGCCACACTGCAAATCTCAAAGTGTTGACTTGGCCTCCAAATTCCCCAGTCTGATCAAACATCTATGGGATGTGCTGGATAAACTGGTCCAGTTCATGGAGGCCCCATGTCTCAACTTACGGGACTTAAAGTATCTTCTGCTGATGTCTTGGTACCAAAGACAACAGCAAACCTTCATGGGTCTTGTGGACTTTATACCTTGTTGGGTCAGAGCTGTTTTAGCAGCACAGGATCAACACAATATTAGCCAGGTGGTTTTAATGTTATGGCTGGTCAGTGTATGTGCACTGTGTTGGAACAATAAAAACGGATGACGGAGAAAAGTGTTTTTATGAATGCATGACTGTTGTGGCCTGAGGTTGAATCCTAACCAATGTCACAATGCCCTTGAACACATGACATTTAACCTTAGTTTAAGGTCAGATACCCGTCTTGTACCTGGAGTCTGCCAGGTGCTTCTTAAACATGAACTGCTGATATGTGAGATAACCTTACCCTCTCTCTCTCTCTCTCTCTCTCTCTCTCATACTCTCTCTTGCTTACTCTCTCTCTCTCTCACGCTCTCTCTCTCTCTCTCTCTCACTCACTCACTCTCTCTCAGAACAAATACTGAATTATTCAGGAGAAATTGAGCTGTTTGACCTTCTGATCTTATTCATAATTGAAATTATACACATGAATGTGGTATGCATCAAAAAATCTTTACAAGAGTTCAATTTACATTTATTACAAACCTTAGCTTCTATTTCTATTTTTTTCTATTTTTTTTATTTTTAAATTATACTTAATTACTATTCATTTGTATTCACTTAATAAAACTAGTTTCCAGAAAAAGACAAAACAGACATTACCATACAAAATTGAAAAGAGTTATTTTTGAACATCGTAATCATTCTTGATCTTCATTCAAAACATTGTAATAAAGTGAAATAGTAATATAAAGGGTATTTTTACAATATTCTTCTACAAATATATATTCGATTTGGTTAGGGCATTAAAAAAGAAGGGTCGTCCTATATGAACACGAATTATCTTGCAGCTGATGGCAGTTTACTATAGTTTGAGTCAGAGCAGAGGTCAAATAGAGCGCTTCTTTTTACATACTTTAATTTCTTTCTGCATTAATAAAGGTTCAATCTAATAACACTCCCTAATGTTCCATGTTCCCTACATTCCATAATTTAAAAAACACTGCAATGTGCTTTTCATTTTTACACCATAGCAGAGAAAACTCCCATAAACCTTGTAGCAACTGACCCAAATAGTCCTTGGCCTCTGTTTATCACCGGCTCCTGATCCAGAACCCACAAGTCCAGCGGTGTCCTTAGCATTCTTGGCAAGCAGAGGCTCATGGTCTCTTTGGCTTGTTTCCTTGCTTAGAGCCCTTAGAAGAAGAACAAAAGTGTCTTGATTTGTAAAAATTTAATTTACTATTGTGTATTCCAATGAAGCTCAACATGTATTTTACCATTTATTGATTCACACACATTCAATGTACTGTTCCTATACTTTATTGTAGACACTCCCAACATAGACACAGGCATGAAAAATAAATACGCTCTATACAAACTATGGATTTTTTCAACACTTTTGGACAAGCAAACACTCTTGAAAGCAGTGCTTCTGTATTAAACTTCTAGGCTTTGTCTCTGACATTTCAAACCACTCTTTCACAAAATGTATAAATGTTTGTGGGATTTCTATCATGTACTGCCCTTTTCAAATCCCACACAACATATTAGTGGGGTTCAAAAAACCCACCATTCTTCTTTTTTTGAGACAGTAAGTTTATTGTTTGTTTATTTAATTAAAATATGAATCATCAAGCCTTAGTCAGTTAAAATATGAATAATCAAGACTTAGTCAGTTAAAATATGAATCATCAAGCCTTAGTCAGTTAAAATATGAATAATCAAGACTTAGTCAGTTAAAATA
>JBBIGC010000145.1:13647700-13665016 GCA_037576955.1 Lepidarchus adonis
GTGTGTGTGTGTGTGTGTGTGTGTGTGTGTGTGTGTGTGTGTGAGAGAGAGAGAGAGAGAGAGAGAGAGAGTGCGTGCGTGTGGCTCTCCTTGGCTTGTCCAAATTTTTATTGCAAAGAAGAAACTATGTGCATCTATGTGTATATCAGGGCTGTGGGGATGTGAGCGCTTCAGTGGCACTGCCCTAAACTACAGCACACTGCTGCTAGAGGAGGAGGCTGGAGTGCTGTATGCTGGAGCCAGAGGGGCTCTGTACGCCCTGCAGGCTGCTAATATCTCCAACCTCCATCACACGGTGAGTACCTCAAGTGTCCTGCGCAACACACACTCACTTCAGTGTCCTTCTTAAGTCCTTGTCCCAAGATGAACTATGTTAGTCCCAAAAGACCCCTCGATAAAGCAGATACTAAGAAGGTGCCTTCATGAGATTTAACAATGAGAGAATCGTTTACTTCTGCAGATCGACTGGGAGGCGCCAGAGGATCAGAAGCAGCTCTGCCGTAACAAAGGAAAGGATAACAAGGTCAAGGTCTACATCTTGTCTCTTCTGTCTAGACCTTTCCACACTTCCCAGCACTTTACTGACATACTTTTATTCCCTTTTACAGACCGAATGTTTCAATCACATCCGCTTCCTGCAGAGATTCAATAGCACTCACTTATATACCTGTGGGACTCATGCATTCAGTCCTCTGTGTGCATATATTGTAAGTAACCATAATATAAATAAGTCTTCACATCTTAAGTGTCATAATTTTCTTTGATTTTTTTGAGCTGTCACTTGTTTCTTTGTGGCTGAACTGCAAAATGTTCATTTGTTCCTTTTAAGTGCTTATTCTCTTGGATTTTCAGGATGAAAAAGAGTTTCAGATTTCCTCTACTTTTGAAGAGGGTAGGGAGAGGTGCCCATATGACCCAGCTAAAGGCTATACTGGCCTGCTTATTGGTAAGGTATCAATCATGATAGGTTGCTTGCATTGTAACCAAGTTCTACCTCAAGTTTTCTGTAGAATAATCCAATCTGAACTGGTACTATTTGGGTTTACTTAGTTATGGGGCCATGTGGCACAGGAATGAATAAAAGTTCTATTGGAGATATTTATCTGAGCCAGAGCAGTCTGTGTAGTATATTATTAGAGTTCTGTGCAGTCGAGACATATAAAAAAATTGTTAGAATCAAAGAATTTAAAATCATACGGAATCTGAAAAATGTGTGTAGTTTTTACATCATCATTGTCTCAAGAGCTAATAAAAGAACAATAATGCAACTGTGGTATAATTGCAGTGATTATACTGTAATATAATTGCAATAATTACCCTATTGCATAATTGCCACTTGTGTTTAATCAGAGCACACCCGTGTCACAGTATAACACTCTCTCTCATGTTTTAATGCATAAAAGACAAAAGATTCATTCAGTATTGGACTTGTCTTTACTTTCAGATGGGCAAATGTATACAGCATCTCAGTATGAGTTCTGGAGCTCTCCAGACATTCGCCGGAACTCGCCAAACCCCACGCTGAGGACAGAGGAGGCTCCCACACGTTGGCTTTATGGTCAGTACATCACAGCATATGGAAAATATATCTACAGCTACCATCAGTGTATTTATAGACATGTGCAGTATCAACACTCTCCTGTTTAATGGCTTTCCATACCTACTGTCTGTATGATTTACTGTAAATCATTAACTTACCTACAGCATGTGCTTTGCCTGAATTAGCACAGTGTTGTCGGTTTATTTTATTTTTTTTGGTTTCTTCAATGACTCAGTAGAGACAAAGACCACTTTCTCTAAACCGAACACACTGTGTTAACAGCATGTTGTCTGTTCCCATGTAGAGGCTGATTTTGTGGGCTCTGCGCTGGTGAGAGAGAGTGTGAACAGCTCTGTTGGAGATGATGATAAGATCTATTTCTTCTTCACGGAGAAAAGTCAGGAGCACAGTCCGTACTTCAGCCACAGCAGGGTGGCGCGGGTTGCCCGCGTGTGTAAGGTATGAAAGTAATCCCTCATGTTCTCAGAGCACATTCTTAACCTACAACCCATCCATTACAATCACAAATGTGTGCACACTATAACAGTTCATTTGCTCAAGTGGTGATAAACCGGGGTCAGGAACCGTTTTATCTAGAACGTGCCTTCACATAATTAGAGCAATAATAATTAGGTGATGTAATCTTACATGTGCTCTCCATGTTTTATCCGCTCTATTAATACTTCCTCACCACAATTTAAGTCAGGTGTGCATATGCATTTGGGAGAAACATCAATTTTAATTGTCAAATAATGTATATACACATACAAACACACATGTACTCTATTATATTTACAATCAGCTTCATTTTTGGCATCTTTGGTAAAGATCATGGAAATGCCTGTTGGGTTAAATAGCTCAGTTTTATACTAAAATATGAAAGAACTCTAAACTTCAATAGTAAATTTAGTCTAATAAAACAAAATTCTGATAAATGCTCTCAAACATCTTTTAAAAAGAACATACTAATCCCACCAAAACAAGATCACATTCCTACTGAGGTAGAGTTAGACCAGATGCACAAGAAATAAGATATAAGTATGCTTATCTTCAAAAATATGAAATTATATCATTATATCTATTTGAGGGCAGTAATTAACAGGTTTAAACCACCCAGAGCTGTAGTGAAACCACCTGCGTGAAGGCCCTTGTATTTTGACCTCACACACAGTGAGGAGGATGTTTATAGAGGCTAATTTTGGTTCGAGATGTTCAGTGTTAGTAGCATTTTGGGGATTAAATGCCACCTCCATGCCAACAAACTATAATAAAGGCAGGCTTGAAGAACACCTTTTCTTTCATCTACAAATAAATAGAAATGTTTGAAGTTTGCTAACCACTAATGCAACTTAGAAACATGTTTCTGGTTTGATATGTTACTACCCGTATTTGCAAGAGTTTACTAAGTCTAAACTTAAACTATATGTTGTAAAAAGCACTGTACTGAGTCAGGACCAATTTGTTCTGCTGAAGACAAAAAACACTTTACACTATTATGTAAAAAGGTGTAAAGCGTGCATGCGTGTTCATGCTTGTGTGTATATTATAGTTTTTTTTCTTAGCTAGTACAAGACTTTCCCTCAGAATGCTCTTCATCTGAAGTGTGGATCTCTGCGGGCACCCTAATAGGGTTTTCTCAGCAGTGCTGTTGCCAAGCATCTCTTTTTCATGAGCAGCTCCTTTCCCCAGACACTCCACACTGTCTTCCCTTACAACCTCCCAGTCTACCTCTACACTGTGATCAAAGCACCAACCTCTGATAACTACAAACTCCCTGCTCTCACATGACTTATTTATTGACGGATTTATTTATTAAATAATTTGTTCAGCAGCTCTCATTGATGCTGTAGACTGGCAGTACTCAGTCATCTTACGTATCCTGTATTCTACTCGACCAGACAAAACTTGTTAAGAGTATTATTCTGTTACACAGACAAGATGTTCTGCCATGGTTTCCATTAGTAATTTGGCTCAGAATGCAAGTGGTTGCATATATAATGCTGTAATGAGAGTGGTGAGTCCACACTGAACTATCAGCCAACTGAAGCTGACTCTTCCAACACCAATGGCAGCCTTCATTGCATTCCACAGGTTCCCTAAGTAATAGTGCTCTCTTTATATAGTCCTGGCATACTGATCACAGGATATTGACTAAGGGAACTTCAGTTGATTAAATCATGAATGTCTTTACACAACAGAGAACAAAGAACATCCCATGTGTTTTCGTTTCAGCTGTCAGATGACCTCATTTTCTTGCTAATAGGTCTATAGATTGCACCCTGTTGTTGTTTAACTGTAGATATGCCACCTGTAGTATGTAATATGGAGATAAATGTAAGTTGATGGATCTTGAGGCGACGTACAATGACAGCTGATAGGTAACAATGAACAGTTACTATTTGGAACACTATAACTTACAAATAGCCCTTAAATGTTTGCAGAGCCTCTATGTTCTACTTGGAAAAAGGCCGTTAGTGCTGTTAATATGAAATGTTTCATTAGAACAAGGCTGATTTTTGTCCCCTGGTCTCCTTTTCCTATCACACCACAGTTTTGACCAGTTTTAACAGTGATGGAGGATGAATGATCTATGTCCCTTGCTGTCTTAATACATAGTCACTCAACAAGAAGGAATAAGGGCTAGCCAAGCCCAACAGCATGTATGATTAGTTTGTGAACTGCAGAAATGACAGATAAATCACATTGCTCAGTTGGCACTTGTCCTGAATTACGTTTGTGTTTGCTTGTTTTTTACAATGGCATGGAAATACAGAGTGCACTTGTGTGGAGCGAGCCTGCAGTTTACAGCAGTGGGCTGAGTGGACTGTGGGCGGACTTGTGCTCTCTCTGTGCCAGTCCACACAGCGGGGTCACTTTAATGAGAAGATTATCCCTCATTATCTGCATGCTAGTAGCAAAATACAATGTACACACAGACTCACCGTGGCTCCCTGCCTGCTAAAATTAATCTTTATAGTCATATAAAGATTATATATTTACTCCATATCAATGCCCCTGGAAAATGAAAAAGCAAATCATTAGAATATGCTTTACTCTGTTTCTTACTGTTGCGTTGGTTATCTGTTGAAGAGGGGGCCTGTCTATTATTTCACAAAACATGATGAAACTGTTTTTTTGTTTGATTAAATTTTAGTGCTTATACTTTTAACAACCACAAAAACCACATAAAGGTGCAGGTTTTTACATTCACTTTAGCAAAAGTTGTACATGTGTGATTGAAATGTTTAAACACCCATACACATCATAGAGAAGAGTTAAAGAGGAATTACCACCTGATTATGAAATCACCGAATATGAAACAGGGTTGGGGAACATTTTGGTGATCGGGAAGGTGTTTCCTTCTCAAACACATGCGATTCTACTCATCGGCTAATTTCTAGGTTTACTAGATGTGTAGTATTATAAAAACACAGAGTGCTGGACACTGGACCTCACTTCCCAACTACAAAGCTAAACATAGTCTGATGTTCACCATTCAGAGTCCGTAAAACAAGTCTGTTCACAATGGTGGAACCAAACCAAGCTTTTAATAAGGTTATTATAGTAAATGCACTGGACAGTGTCTGAGACATTGTTTTATGATAGTCTTTATTGAAATGTTTAAACAAAAGTACAAATACGATACTCTAAATTAAAACATAAAATAGTAACCACAGAAAACTATGTTTAGCCATTGTTTTTATTAACTATACAAACTTGACTCACAGATTAACTGATTGTCTTGGATAGTAAATGAAATGGATGTATTTGTGTTGTAGGCCTCACATTCCCTGGTTCATATTGCAATCACCAAAGTTACTCTGTAAATGAATCAAATTAAAGTTACTTTGTTTATCTCAATAATTAAACTATGAACTATCAACATTTGGTAAGATTCTGCTTTAGTCATTCACGTGGTTCTTTGAGTTGTTTCAGTTCTATGTATAACCTCTGAAGACCCTGTTTAGTAATTACAACACATTTTGCATGTGTTTGATTTTCACCTGTTTACAGTAGAGGAGTAGAGATGTTTTGCATTTCATTGCAGCCATCTACACTAGGCCTGTTACAACACACTAGCCCTGGGGAGACTCCAAATGGGAGAAAAATGCATGCAGAGGCATTTGGTGTAGGGCCCAATAAGATTTATACTCCTCTGGGAGACAGCGTGTAAATTAAATTTGCTCAATCCACCTGATGGGATGTACAATTCCATCACTTGGGGGAAAAAAAAACACCAAGCCCCATGCAACCTGCTCCTGTTTCCCACCATCACACTGACAACAGATTAAAGTACAACTGCCAGGAGCAAGTAAGTGATCCACCAAAAAGAACAAGACAGACTTAAACGTGCTGTGCATTTGCCAGCCTTAGTTTTCACTAATAGAATTTACTGTTGATTTTTCAAGCCTTTAAGTGCTGTCTTGTTGTGTTAGTGTGGTCTCATGTCTATCTTATAAACTTGAGGCTTGAAAAACTCATTTCCCACACTACAAGCCCCAACAGGCTTACAAATGACTGAATAACAAAGAGATCTGTTATTTGAAAAAGACTGCAGTCCAAGCATTATGATTTATAAGTGTAAATTGTTATGGAGTGCAAACAACTTTTTATATTTAGCATTAATAAATACTTTATAGTGAGCACATCATTTATTCATTTTTGAATCCTAAATGTTTTTCAGCCTGTGTGTGTGAAATCTCACTCCAGTAACAAGAACGTCTTTGTACTTTTGGTCCTTCTTGCCTAAACTCTCTTTGCTCTCATTTTTGCAGAGAGACCGAGGAGGTCTTCTGACCTTGCAGAAGAAATGGACATCCTTTCTGAAGGCCCGGCTGGTGTGCTCTCTGCCAGACTATGAATTCCATTTCAACGTGTTGCGCAGTGTGTTTGTGCTGGAGGGACTCAGAACTCAGGATACAGTTCTCTATGGCATCTTTGGCCTGGAGTGGTAAGCACATGAAGTCTGCCACTCCTTGTCTGCATTTGATTTGTGAATCCAATAACAACATATACAAAATGCATGGAGGCTGCAGATTGTTGATTTAATGGATTTTACAGGTAAAATTAATTTGTAAACAATGAAAAAGCTCTTAGTTCAGTTTATAATGAGCAAAAAAACACACACACACAAAAACAGCCACTGCTTCATTAGTGTTATATTCATAGATCAGTCTTAGATTGAATTTGACCAACAATTTTAAATCTGATTAGAGTTTTAGTATTTGATTCTGGCAGTCCCATTGTTGCTACCATTTGATAAATACATTTCCAGTTCAACATTGACTAATCTACAAATTTAATTAAAATCTATTAATACATTAAACAATTATCTACATACAATTAATAATGGTAAACATTTTACTTTATGTGCATGAATTATGCTGTCAATTATCTTGTTGACAAAATGTTGATTTAAAAATTTTGCCTTGCAAACACTGCTAGTTGCTTTCATCTGTAGACAAATGATTACATTTCATGAAGACAAGAAATGTTCTAACTTTTCCAACCTTAACCCTAACTCTTGATTGAACTGAGCAGGCAGTTGAGATGGAGGCAAGCTCCTCACATGTAATCTGTAGTGGCAGGTGTATGAGACGACTCTAGCCTTTCTGATCCTGAGTTTGAGTGGTGGTGGCGGCATGTGGCTGACTCTGGAGTGCCCCCTCGCTCAATAGCACTGGGATAGTTGTGTTGAGGTGCCAGTCTGTTAGTGGGCTTAGCTGTCTTTTTGGACATGCTCCTCAGGCCCAGCGTGCCTGCATCAGGCGCTATAGCCTAAACTGAAGCGCACTCCACCTGTACAGTCCTGGGGAAAATGGCTGGCATGTTTTCTGGCTGCTTGGAAGGAGCTTTATCTTTTATTCATAAGCAGGTCAGCTTCTCTGAGCTGATGTGAAGATGCGGCAAGGAAAATTCAGCCTCTGCTTCTCTACAAATATTACAGCACAGCCTTTAAAAGAACCATATCAAGGAAAGCCAAATTTTCTTATGGCCCTATTTTTTGGTGTAGTCTGTAGTAAAGAAACTGATGGCTACTGCATATTTTTTAAAGTAGACTTGAGGTTTATATTTATCTTATGGCGTTTTGGCCTTTTTCAACATAAACCTTTGTTGTGTGAAGCTATAAATTTAGTAAATAGGTCTTAAACTGCTTAAAGCAATGCTCCGTATTGTCCTGAGGCAGTCCCTGTGTTGGGATGGTAGGGGAAGAGTGGTTTTGATGAGTTGGCAGTCTGGGGTGAGATATGACACAAGAAATGCAAGCTTATGAGCCAGTGAGAGCAGGATGAATGAACAAAGCAGAGCAGGGTGACTGCTGAATCAGATGGAACGAGGGAGGGTAGAGGGAGCCAGAGGGAGGGTATTAGTCTGTCAGATGAGCTCTGGTGAAGTGCATGTGGTGGTGACCTGTGAGGTCAGGATGAACCTGTTTTTTGCAAGTGTGTGAGCTTGTGTGTGTTTTCCATTGTTTTGTCCTGAGGATTTAATGAGAGAGAATCAGGAACAGACTCTTAAATGAAAGTGCTCGCCTCTCCCAGTCTCGTATTACTTTTTCATTGTGTGCCCCTACTCTAGTGCACTTTCCATCTCCCTTTCTCCTCCTATACTGCTCCCTCTCTCTCCACTCTTCTTCAGCCACTGCTAATATATGTTCCTTTCTCTCCCCATCTCTATCCTTTTTCTTTCCACTTGTCAGATGAATGCACTACTGCTTACTCTTGATGAGCTTTGTCTCTGTCCCGCTCCCTCGCCCCCGTCCTTCTACCTTCCCTCACCTCTCCTGCACGCTTTTTGATAAATCTGTAATTTATTTTCATGTTGCCATGGTTACGCGGTGGGCTTATGGAGGCTCTGTGCTGGCATGCCAAGACCTTGAGAAACAAAGAGATCAGCCGAGGCTCAGAGGCAGAGAGAGAACGAGAAAGATAGTGAGCGAGAGCCTCTTCAGCTACTAAAGCCAGCACACCCAATGCAAAACTCTATCAGACCTGGAGTGAATAACTGATTTTCGTTTACCCCCCCTTTTCCCAGGCTTCTCTATTGTTCCTCAGAGACATTTGAAAAAAAAATCACAGATCTTGCTCATTCATTCATGCATTCACTATCGCTTTTGTTCAACTCTGCAGTGCCTGAACATCCTGTATTTCCACGTGGAGTTTTTGCACTAAGCACAGTTCTTATTTTACAGGAAAAATGTCAAAGCTTCTGCCATCTGCCGCTACTCCATCACCGATATCCAGCAGGCATTTGATGGGGCATACATGGAGAGTCAGGAGGACTCCAGTGCCAAATGGACCGAGTACACTGGGAAGGTGCCTGAGCCAAGGCCTGGCTCGGTAAGCTCTAGCAGCGTTCAGAGACACTGCTGTTTGTAGTTGTAATCTTTCAGCAGACAAATTCACTGGTGTTGTAATACCATAAGTGAACATGGCGTAAGCTGAAAATAAATATGGTGCTGAAAGGTTTTTTTTTCTTAGAAATTAGTTGATTATTATTATCATCATCATTATAGTAAACATTCCTGCATATCTGAACACAAAACACATTCCATGTTGAGCACAGAATTTTAGTAGTGACCGTGCCACATGTGCCACATTCAGAAATGCTAGAAGTGTGTACACTGTGCTAAAAACATGCAATAAGTTTGTGCTGCATGCTACTCATGTGCAGATGCTCAGTCCTCTGTAGCTTGTGAGTTTACCTGTTCCTCTTATTGTAACATGCTCTGTTTTATGCCTGGTTACTGAAGTGAAGGAAAGTGCCTAAAGTTTTAATGCTCACATCAGGTAAAAAACAAGCACAAACAGTACTGGGTAAGCTTCAGTTAGAACAAATATTCTGCTCCATTACTAGTGTCTTTCTGAATAATGTATATGTGTACGAGAACACCCTTACTAAGCTCTGTGGTGGTTCTATGGTAGCAGCACCCTTTCCTGCAGTTTCGTCTTACTCTGACCTGCTTATCATGATCCAGCCCTGCAACTCGACCTGCTGGCTGACTCCTAATGTCAGCAGCGCTGCTTGGGTTTCTAAGCGCTGAACACCTTGCATCAGACCACGGGTGTTAGGATCACACTCTGGGGAGAAGCTGTGAAGTAAGCCCAGATACAAGCCCCAAACCCCCTCAAAGCTTATTGCCACGGAGATTAGGAGTAGGCAGAAAAACTGGCTGATAAGTGGTTCGGGTTTTAAAGCCTTGACATTTATAATGATCGCCTTCGCAGGCTTGTGACATTTCATGTTTCTGTTTGAGTAGATGTTTAGATTTGGTAAGAATAGAATGCTATAATTTGCCTCACAGCTCAGAGAACTTTGCGACATCCAAGACAGCTGTATTGAAGTTGCTGACTTTTTCAGGAGCTTAGAGCTTCTAAGCTCCCATTGATAACAGTCTGTTCATTTACATATTTACACATAATTGAGCTCAGTTGATGAATAAGAATAGCTTAATTTAGACTCTTTTGATACAGTGACATTGCCAGATGGGCTGGAAACTGGTTCAACAAGCTGCAGTCACCTCTTTCAGGCCAGGAAAAGCTATAGGTCAGGAGTGTCCCAATACTGGTCCTGGAGGGCTCGGTTTTGGGATGGGGTGGGTTTTACCAAGTAAGCGGGATAATTTTGAAGTACAGATTTGAATTTGAATTTCTTATGGTTTGGATTTATTATCACCTGTCTGTAAAGCCTACAAATTTTCCATCCATCCATTTTCCAAACCACTTATCCAGAGCAGGGCAGGGTCCACAAGTGGCAACCTATTGCAGAGCTACAGAGCAACCATTCACATTCACACATGCTGTCCCTCCCCTAGCGGCAATTTAGAGTAACCAATCCACCTAAACTGCTGGCAGTGGACAGTGGGAGGAGACTTCCACAAACACATGGAGAGCATGTAAACTCTACACAGAAAGGCCGGACCACTGCAGCACCATGTTCCTACAAATAGTCGAATACCCAAATTTAGTGTGGTTGATTGATTTTAAGTGATTATTTTCTTTGTGCATGAAATGGTCAAGCAGTCAGGATAGATTGTATTATAGATTTTGTGATGCAATCAAGATAACCTGTTTTAGTTGGATACCAAAGCATTGTTGAGCTTTGTGGCTGATCATTACTGGAAACTTGTACAATGTTTAACTGAATATGCATTTCATTACTGTTCTGTAAATGACAGTATCTATGAAAGAGTGGGTTTGGATTTAAATTCCTCCTCTATCTTCACTGTGCTGTGAAGGACATATTCTACACAACTTGACTCATGTGTACCTCCCTTTACTCCTCAGTGCATCACGGATCAACTCCGGGCCAGAGGCATCAGCTTCTCCACTGACCTGCCAGATGACATTCTTCATTTTGTCCGCCGCCACCCTCTTATGGCCAAGCAGATCCTCCCGGTGGGAGGACGCCCTCTACTGTTTAGGAGGTCAATGGACTACACTAAAATAGCGGTACACAGAGTGACTGCTCTGGATGGACAGACATACAACATGCTCTTCATTGGAACTGGTATATTTTAATTTTTGACTTTTCATTCAGTTAGAACAATTACATATTCATCACACTGTATTAATACCAAATGGAGAGATGATCCTGATCTGTTGTAAGGCATTTTACTATGGAATGTTGTTTCTCAGTTCTTTTGATATTGTTGGGTGTTTGCTTGCTTCAGATGAAGGCTGGCTCCAGAGAGCAGTGGAGGTTAAAGGTCAGCTCCACATCATAGAAGAGCTTCAGCTGTTTGAAGAGCCACAGCCTGTGGACAGCATAGTGATCTCTCAGAAACAGGTCAGCAACAGCAAATAGATACATTGGGAAAGGACTAATGAGCTGCAAAATTGGATAAAAGGTTTTCAGGCACTTTATTTCTTTATCCTGAGATTCAGCAGCAGATAACCAGTCTTTTAAATATCATTTAACTAAATATGCATTAAATATAATTAAGTTGAATGTTAAAAATTATACAAAATATAATCATAAACCTAACCTTAACTTAAATATAAGCTTAACCCTAAACCTGCATGTGTTGATAATGCTTTTGATAAAGTAATAGATAATTAGTTTTATTGTGTAGTCAACAATTAAAGTGAATAATGTATATGGGTAAATCAAAATAATGTGAGCAAAATCATATTGAAAGCTGTTGTTTACAAACTTTACAAAAAAGCCAGGACCAGTATTTGTACCTAGTTCAGTGAATTAATATTTCTGGTGGTAGAATTTAACAAATCTGTGCAATAAATGAACTGCATCAGGGAGAAGAGAAATCTAGTGTGTTCTTTTAACCATCTCAACAGATGTCTGCCTTTTATTTTTAAAATGTTGTTTTATTTTAATTTATTATGATGTTTTATAGTGTTTTTCAAGCACAAATGTGCATATAGTTTTCTTAGATGGCCTAAGTTTTTGCACAGTACTGTATATTGCTCACTGCATTTACGGGAGAACTGTAACACATACAAAAGTCATTTTAGACCATTTCTTTTGATTAAAGGAAAGGATTATGAAGTTTGGACATAAATGGCAGCTATCATTTTCAAATGATGTAAAACACGAAAGCTTTTCTCTCCAAATTTCAGTGCCATTTATTTGGACAGTTTAATTGAAAACAATTATATTATTTTATTATAATGTGCCATAACTTTTACACAGATAACATTTGATTTTTTCCCTAAATTTTTTAACAAATAAACAGTAACTGTTTATGTAATTGTAGGGGATATGGACTGAATCTCACACTGTATGACATTAGTGTGCATGTCTCCTACTCCATTTTGACCTTTGACTTCTAGATGAGTATGTACGTGGGCTCATCGACCGCCATCATACAGCTGCCCCTGTCCACGTGTCACAGGTATTCTTCTTGTTTCGACTGTGTGTTGGCACGAGACCCTTTCTGTGCTTGGGATGGGGAGGAATGTGTGGAAATCACTTCAAACACTGACAGGTATGAGTTTTGGTGCATGTGATTAAAACATACAGTATACCTTACTGAGCCCATGGGCTATGTCTTTGATGCACAGTGTTATGAAATGTTCTACAAATGTATGTTTTCAACATTATTTATGGAACATTTCTCTCTGTCTAGTATTTTGAATAGGACATTTGAAATTCAGCATTGTCTGCCAGGACTGCGGTGAATTCAACCATAACTAATTGTGTTATCTTTATATGTACAGATCGAATCTGACTCAAGACATCCTGAATGGGAATGAGGGCTGTGAGAACTCTGCAGCAGATGGTATGCAAACTCATTTGTCTTTGTATTCACCAAGCCCCTGATCCCTAAATGATCGGAATAGTATATGAGCAGGAGCAGTCATTGGTATCGTTTATAACAAACCATTTTAAATAGGATGGAGCTTTAACATCATTATACATTGTATATTCTGCATACATATTTACATAATATATAATAAGTTTTATTTTCTATGCAGAAGAATTCAGTATTTTATAAATCTGCAGCAGATTTTCTCCACCAGTTAGACTGGGAGATACACCAATCAGCCATAACGTTAAAACTACTAACAGGTGAAATAAATAGCATTGATTGTCTCATTGTCTCTTTACAAGTGCACCATTTAAGTGGCTACAGTCATGCAGCAAGTGAACAGCCAGTTCTTTAATGTCATGTGTTAAAAGCATAAAAAATGGGTAAGACCTGTGGAGGGCTAGGAGTGCCAAAAATAAATTAATAAATATGTCAATAATTAAATCATTAAATGTGTCATTAAATATTTAAAATGGGAAATAAAAATATAATTAATAAAATGTGTTTAATTAATTTAAATGGGAAATAAAAACAGAATGAAATAAATGTGTCGTGGATCATTAAAAATGGGAAACAGAATTCACATAATATCACTATATAAATGCATCATTAATTATTTAAATTTGGAAATAAACTAACCCTATTTTTATTTCACAATTAATTTAATTTTGGCAGTGTTCAGCACACTATGAATTAGTTTTATCTGTCACTGTGGGTCGTCAACCGAGTGTAACATCTGATTGGTTATCCTGTACAGCAAGTCAAGACAAATAGATCCCAGAATAATGGATCAAAACATGGCCCATCAACATACCCCGAAACAACAGATGGCCGTATTCATCTTATTACCTGTAATAATTAAGAAGAGGAAAAGTTGCCCCAGGCCTGAACTGAGCGAGACAGATGAAAAAATGTCAAAAACGTGTCCGGAGCTGTTGAGAGAAGGAGCGCATGTAATAAAAGAAGCTCTGTGAAGAACTCAGTCATCACAGTCACTTGCTCCATCCCCTTCACCAGTGTATGAGAATGTATAGGTTTAATCAGTTGCATTAAATCAGTTTATGCTTGTTTAGCATCATTAGATACAGTGGCTCAATTGCTCGGTTGCCTGGGAACCCGCTCCCTTCTCAGTTCAGCATGGAGAGTTCTGAGGAAGCCCTTCCCAACTCTGTCTCAGCTTTGAAACACTACAGCTTATCAAGTCCACTTCATCCATGACTGCTAGTGCCATGCTGGAAAGGACACAGCTTCAGACCAAAACAATCGTCTGCACAAGATCATGACAGATCAGCGTTTGTTCCGCCTACTGACTTGATGGGCCAGACTGACAGATAAAATTAATTCATGATGTGCGGAATATTGCCAAAATGAAATACATAGTGAAATAATTATACTTTTCACATTTAAATAATTAATGGCACATTTAATTTGTGATGTTTTTATTTCCCATTTTAAATAATGAACAACACATTTATTTAACTCTGTTTTTATTTCCCATTTAAAATAATTAAACACATATTTAATTAATAATATTTTTATTTCCCATTTCATATATTTAATGACACATTTAATTATTTAATTATTGACATATTTATTAATTTAATTTTGCCACTCCTAGCTCTCCATAAAGACCATGACCAAACTGTGATTGCTGGATAACTCGGTCAGAACATCTCCAAAACAACATTCATTTTAAGTTACACTACAATCAAATTGTAAATTGATTCCAGTTATATTCATTCCTAAATCCCTTGCTTTGCTCTGTAAGGCTCCTCTTTTACCCATCAGCCCTTTCACTCAAAAAGAAACTCAATTAGTATGAAGTGATACCATGTGACTGCAGTACCTTTTCTGTTCCTCAGTGATCTGTTCCTTTTTAGACCAGGTGCTTCATCGTGCTCGCTCAGTGATGGCGGGGGATGACGTGCTGCTGCAGTGTGAGCTTAGCTCCAATCTGGCAACCCCGGAGTGGATGCTGCATGGACAGGAGCTGCAGGGATATGGGCTCAACACTGGCTACCGCGTCGGCACTGATGGCCTGCTGGTGATCGAGGCTCGGCCAGACCAGAGCGACGACTACAGCTGCTTCTCTTTGGAGAATGGTGTCCGCGTCCCTGTTGTTATCTACACCCTAACTGTCCGTCATGACCTACCTCCAGCACCACCCGTAGAAGTGACATACCCACCACATCTTAGTGGTACCATCCACCATACCTCAAACAGGAGCAGTTCTGACCTGGCCCTGCACCCTGCGCCGGCACCCCAGCCTCCACAACTACAGTTCCTTTCTTTAAGGAACATGGAGGCTATGTACCTTTCTCTGATCACTATCCTGGGTGGGCTCTGCCTGGTGTTGACCGTAGTCCTGCTGTATGTTGGATTCTGTGTGCAGAGCAGAAGGGGGAAATACTCTCTCCGGGCTGCAGCCCAAGCTGAGAGAAAAAGGAGTGGCCATATGGAGCTGAAGACCATCTCCAGCCACTGTAATGGTAAAGTAGAGGCGCATGATGGGCTGCTGCAGATTGTTCCTGGAGAGGCACAGTTATGTTCCAATAAAGACCTTCCTCCCGCACCCCCACTGCCTCCACCTCTGCCAAATTCAGAACTGGAATACACCAACGGCATCTCTGCCACCCTGCCCAGTGTCTTACGCAAAATGAATGGCAATAGCTATGTGTTGCTTAGACAAAGTGATGGAGATACTACGTCTCCACTGTACTACTCCTTCACTGAAGAGCTCAGTCGCATCCTGGAAAAGAGGAAGCACACGCAGCTGTGTAACAAACCTGATGAGAGTTCAGTGTAAAAATGTAAATAATCAACAACACTAAATTAGCTCCTCCTGTGATAGGGCAACATAATTACAAGGTTCAGCTGAGATGTCCAAGGCCATGATGATTTAAAGCCTGTACAGCACCAAAAGTACAATGTAAAGGGGTCACCTGATGAAAATCTGTTTTTGAACAAAATTTCAGATTATAAAGCAGAACCCTATATTTCACCCCACTGGCATTTTCAAATCTGACCTGTTGTGGAGCAAAACAATGAACAAAAGTCTTGACTCACACAATGCCTAATCTACCTCAGAAGAACACTGGAGAAATCTTAGAGAAATCGGTGAGCAAGACTGAGGACGATGAGGTCAGACCAACAGAACAGGAGCCTTTGTGTTTACTTCAGCAGGGAAGTCTGTGTGGTGTAAGCACAGTGTGAAATACAAAGCCAAAGGCCTGGACAGCAGGACACAAACTTATGGAATATATTTTTTTTCCAGAACTTCTAGCTGGGACCTGTATATTTCCAGATAAACATTTGTTCGTGACAAGGCTGCTTGAGCGACACTGCTGAGGTGTATTCTATGTCATATTATTCTTGTGATGTTCTGGGTTTTTTATGTCAGCACTGACCACACCAGTGACCCAACAATAACGAAAACTAACAAATGCACTGCATATAATGTAGCAGTGGACACTGAAAGGCACTAATATTGTGTGCCCAGCTTATATATTTTTTATAGCTGATGCTTGTGTGAGAGTGACAGTATTAACTACTGGAATGCACTTTAGTAGCAATGAGCATTCATTAGAATAGGTGCTTGTTCTACAAGAAATATAGAATGTTATGTAATGAGTCCAGAAAACGGATCTCACATAAATCAAACCTGTTTCTAGACAATATTCAAGAGTACTTTACTAGTACTTTACTAACCACTACAACAACTGTTAAATATGATTTGCATGGTTTATTTTGGCGAAGGCACTAAGACTTTGAAGACCCACAGTTAAGTGGTTGATAACCCAGATAAAATTAACAATAACATTAAATTGTGATCCTTCCTTCAGCGGTTCACATCAGTGGTGTCTTGTGTAGTCAGGTAATGGCTGAATCAGTGTTTATAGGAACAGGCACAGTTCCCTGCTGACTTCACCGAAGCTCCGGAAATTCCCCCCTGACCATGACATCAGAAAAGCAGAGGTAAGATGATGCTGACCCTCTGAGATTATGCTCTTGGCATATATGCTTATACACCCACCTTTTACAGCCAGACTTTTAAGAGAATTAGAGCAACAGTGACAAACTGGGCTTACACAGCCAGGAATGGTTGGTCAATTAAATACTCCTTCATAATATGTGTTTAGAGGACAATGAGCATTGTTCTACTTTGGCATTGGTTGGTAACTGAATTTACGAGTTCCAGTAAGTCCTTTGCTTTTATTGTGCAAGTGTTGTTCCAGGATAAAGGATTGACTTGGGCTTTATCAGGACTTGGCCTATCTGGCCTGTCTCCCAGTATCGTCAAAGACAAGAGAGCTGCTCTATTTTGTCTGTTGAAATCTCAATGTACAGAGTGCAGTGAAGCTGAGCAGAAAACATTAAGGCCAAATGGTCAGGATAGAACTGAGATGAGCTATGCTGATACTTAAATCTGTTCTTTCTCTCTCTCTCTCTCTCTCTCTCTCTCTCTCTCTCTCTCTCTCTCTCTCTCTCTCTCTCTCTCTCTCTC
>JBBIGC010000145.1:13673225-13686779 GCA_037576955.1 Lepidarchus adonis
TCTCATCCCCCAAGCTCAGCTCACACATAGACATTTGCACACTTTCAAGCACATGTACAGTGGCAAGTGCTTAGTCAGCAATAAATCTTAGCCCATAATGCCTTTCACAGGCAATGCCTTTTGGGCTGCAGTTTTTTGCCCCGGCAGTAACATTCACTGAGCGTAAAGTAGCACAACATACAATGACTAAAGCTTTCCCTGAGTTTCTCCCACAAATGGAGTGAAGTTTAATTGAGTTAGATGATCCCTCTAAAAATCCTGGATTAAAGCTTATCACACAGGGCGTTTATCTCCGAGAGGATGTACTATAGGGGTTTAACCCAGTTAACAACACACACACACACACACATACACGCATGTACGATGTACCTTCAGCCAAATCAACCTCAGCACCAGAGGTCTCCTGTTTGGTTTGGTTGATGCAGGATTACTGTGAAGAAGTTTAATGGTGAAATATCTCTGACTCATGTTGTCTGTCTGTAGTTTTTGCCTATATTATCTCTGAGCTTCTCACTTTCTTAGGAAGGTTTGAAGAAGACGATTAAACACAGATTTGTACTTATTGGTGAAGCCATTGGAGTAAGTGTGTGAATCATCTTCACTTTCCAACAAACACAATCAGAATTATTAGCACATTCTATACTTCAAGCTGACAGAAGATTTGTTATATAATTACATTGTTTAAAAACATTGAGGTTAATAGGAGCTGCTTCATTGCCTTCTCATTATCAAAAATATTTGACTCTTCTTAATTTCTTGTTTCTGCATAGTTGTAGCAATTGTTTTGTAGGTCTCAGATAAGGTCAGCGTTCATTATTCCACCATTAGAAACAGACATAATAATGTTTAGTGTACTGAGTTGCAAGTCTAAAGAGGTTATATTACATATTACATCATGCTCAAAGCAAACCTTGCATTCCAACAGTCAAACATGGTGGTGGCAGTGTGATTAAAGCCTCTTCCAGGTCTGGGCAACATGCCATAAATGAAGTAACTATGCATTTTGATGTCTACCAAGGAATCCTGCAGGAGAATGTCCGGTCATCAGTCTTTATTTAAAAGCTCAGGTGCAATAAGGTTATTCTTCAAGACGATGGTCCAGCAGGTCCACCTCTAAATGGCTGTGAAGAAACTAAATGAAGGTTTTGGAGTGGCTTAGTCAGAGTCCTGACTGGAACCACATACAGATGTCGTGGCTGGTCTTTTAACAGGCAGATAATGCTTGACATCCCTCCAATGTGTCTGAATTAGACAGAAAAAAGACATTCTGCAAAGAAGAGTGTGGCTAGAATTCCTGCAGTGATGTAAAAGACAGAGCTACAGTTACAGGAAATGTTTGATTGCATAAGGTTGGCAACCTTATGGCACCGGCCTAATTGTTTGGACACCATAGCTTTTTTAAATGGGTAATATAAGTATTCCAAACATTTCTTTCTATGTTTTCTCATTCTCTATATCTTTATTGTGATTATGTTTATTATTACTTATTTGGTTTAAGGATCTTAAACATTTGAATTGGTCAAATATGAAAAAAAAAATAGTTGAAATCAGGGGATAATACCTTTTCATGCCACTGTATGTTTCATGTAAACAGGCTCTTAGTAAAGGGAAAATTAACCATGTTAATTGAGGGTATTCTATGCATGCAACAGATAGAACCTTTAATGAAAGGTGTCTGTTCTTGAAGTACAGTAAAGCCACAATGGGATGATAACATAAATATAGACAACCAGGACTAATGCTTTCCAGCCATATTTATTCAAAAGCAAATCTAGCACTTATGGCTTTCATGACCTAAAGAAAGAATGCAGTAATCTCAAAATGTTCCAGTGCAAGTAAATATGCAAAAATGCTGTAATGCTGTTGGTGTGTATTACAGAGCCTCACTGTGTAAACTTCAACTATTAATGCTAATAACATTACACCAGGCTGTTCTGATATAACAGGCTTCTTTCCACATTTTCACATTAAATACAAGCAAATGACTCACTCCTTGTATTCTTACCCTGGTAGCACTGATGTTGCAGACTACAGCACTCACAAAAGGACATTAGAATTGCTTATTGACTTATCCAGTCTTATACAGCACTGTCAGTACTTGCAGTGTCATTGTTTTTGTTTTTCCACATCTGATACACTATTGACCCCTTGGAACATCCTGTAATGGGTTTTCTCTCGCCCTAACCTTGAACCAACATGTCTCCTGAAACATCAGAGACTTTGAATGAGAGTGGATCCCTTAGCCTTCTCTAAATTAAAGGTCATATATTTTGAGCTTGATATTATTTCAGTGGTGACAATTGCATATTGCTGCTTAGATACGATTCTAAAGGCTAAAGTGTAGCTGTTTTAGCACACATGGAACACCAGAGGGCTTTAGTGTGTTTATTTGGAGTTTTATACTTCCTCGATAGTTATCCCATGTTGCCACCACAATAGCTCTTTTTTCTCCCTGATAATGCTGAACAGAGTGAATCTGGGCCTCACTAATGACTGCACTGAGTAATCTAACTAGTCTTGGCAGGCAGACAGGGACAAAGCAAAGTGCCAGAGGTAGAGCATGCTCATTGTATTTGTTTATGCATTTTCTCTAGTCTCTAGACTCAAGGTTTTACACTCCTCTTCGAGGGCCCACTGGCTGCATGCTGATGTGCAGACGTATCACATTTTCCTTTGCGCATTGTTTTAAGATTAGTTTTGAGGAGTGGAGAGGTTAGAGTGAATGGTCATGGAGCTTGGTCTCTTGCACTTCCTGTTTAAAATCCCATTCATCCAACCTAATTCAGACTTGTAGACTCCATAGTATTTGTGCAAAGGACCTCATGGAGAATAGGCTTAGAGGCCTGGAATGTTAGGTAGCATTAAAAAGTGTTCAGCATGGGGCCTTTAAGGTCTAGCCGTTAACCTGTGTGGTGTTAGACTCTAGAAAAGGCTGAATGTTAAACCTACAATGTGCTGGTTGTGATGGATGTGAGATGGAGCTGCTTAGAGCCCGTCTCAAGCAGAACAGGGGAATGACACAGCTCAGTATTTCCATATGGCACAAATCAGCCTCACTCAAAGCAGGGCTGCAAATGAAAAATTGCCTTTGGAGTATGCAGTGATTGGAGCCAGTTTGTTTTCGTTTCTGGTGAAAGTCTTGTAGGTTTGATTAGGAGTGATGCAGGAAGAGAGAAGGTTGAGGATGGAAGGAAAAAGGAACAGCTGCTTTGGAATTGTTCCTGCTCTTGTTCCTTGTTCCTCCTAATGAATTTGAATGTTCATCTGCAGATGATGGTGCAAACAAAAAAGTATGTTTACATGAAACACACACAGAGGTAAAAACGTGCAGTTGTTTGGTGACTTTAACTGCAAGCACCTACATATATGTTGCCACTTTTCCAAAGTATACAAATTGCATGTGCAGAAATTTTAGGGGCTCCTCTATAGCTCCTCTACATCACAATCGTCCTTAGCGGTTGATTGAAATAACTAGCTAGTTTAACTAGTTTGCTCTAGCTTCCAAAATGTAGAGTGTTCTGAGGTGCAAACAAGTGGTGACAAATGTAATAATAAAGTATTCTCATTACTTATAAAGAATCAATTATTGATTTTTAAAATAATCACTTATTAATTAACTTGAGTCTCAAGGTTGAGGCTTGGCAACCCTGCTCAGCCTAAGTGTCACCATTATTCGTACAACATACAGTATGCACCCATCCATACTCATGGCCAATGTAGAACATTGCTTAAAGTGCAGTCATGCTTAATATGCAACATTTTCTATGTATTCCGAGTTAAATATACACTCTGGAGCTACATTTTTTTCACTTCACATTTCACCCAATTGAGCTTCATCTCTATTTCTAGCTAGAGAGAGGAAGCAAATCCAGCGTAATGCCAAACACCACTGTCTCAGACAATTCCTCTGAGGCGAAGCCTAAATAAAAGTTAGATGCCTTCAAATGAATTGGATTCTGTAAGTAGGTATTAATTCAGTTAAAGATTCTTATTACATAAACTGTATGTTAATCTGAGCAATGTGAGAAGGATTGACTAGCAAAAACAATGTGTCCAGTTTGAAGTGATGCCAGTTACAGTTATTTTTTCAATCAATTATTGCTTCAGTTCAGTGAGCCTGGGTCTGTGGAATCTGAACCCTTGAACTCTTTACATGGAGACCCACCCCAATAACATGCAGTGGTTGACTTTACACGGCAAAATATTTTCAGGCAAAACCTAATCCCCTCTAGCCTTGAGGGGGGTCCCTGTCTGCTTCAAGGCTTTTTCTCTCATTGGTCTGCACTGCAGAGCTTGTGTTACAGTAGCAGGGCCCACAAAGAAGTCAAATGCAGGTTCTAAATAAAAGCTGATTTCTGTCATCTGTATTTGGGACATGTTAGATGTTATCCTAGGTAGTGTGCTTTTGTGAAGATTCATTGTACTAAAGCAAGACACAAAGCTACAATGGTAATATGTCTAATGTAAATTTATAGAAAGAATCCATTCACTTGTTAGCTCTGTTAGCTCCCCTTATCTCATATAAATCATGAAATACTCCCCTGGCAGTTTCAGATCACGCTATCTCACCCTCAACACTCCCTTTAGAAATATAGTTAGATTTATGGGTCTCCAGTGCACACAGCTTTCTGAGGTGAGCCATCTGGATTTACAAAGCTTTACATATTTGGGGCTGAAACTGCTGCTGGAATCTCTGGTTTCTCCCTCTTCTTCTACAGAATAGTAGCCTGATGCACATGATATTTTACATATAGCACAGGAAAAATGTCACTTCATTGTGATAGTTTAAACTATTTTGATCTACATCTCCTACTTTATCGTCAATGCATTTGCTCTTCTGATAATAGGGAAATAGACTTTGGACTAATAGATGTTCTGTCTTGAGCCTATATCAAGCCTTATGAACTCAAAAAATCTGAACCGCTGGTTCTGTAAAGCTGCAGATCGAATTCATTATGTCTTATGTCACTGTCTTCAAAAAATACTAGGTGTTAGTGTGATCCTCCAGGGGATTGAAAACACTCATTATAATTGGCCAGTTAGAGCAAAACTGGGGTTGTGAATTTATCTTCCCTTTATCCCAAACATGTCCAAAACATTGCATCTTTATTTCTTTACTAATACAATAAATCTTCAAGTTTTATGTAGATTACAATAGAAAGCATACACCCCACCAACTAGAATAAAGGAAGCCTAAATAATTACATGCCTGTCTTGGTCCACCTCCATACAAAACCACACACAAACATTTAGCCTCTAAGATGGCTGCTGCTACTGGTTATCTCTATGCAACATATTTTTCTCAATTTTAATAGATGGTGCCATGTCATACAGTTTTAGAAACAGAACTGTCAATTGCAGTCAAACTTCTGGCTTCGAGATGGCTACTTGTTAGTTACATTTGTCTTAAACTCTAGAGCAAAACTAAATAAGCAAACATCAGACACCAGACATGTCCTGGCTGGTTGACTCCACTTAAATTAAAGAGATAATGTGTATTTTTTCCCATTCTTTCTTTCTTTTTTTTTAACCAAACATCTGTCTATCCTTTGTTACTTTGCTCTTCCTGTGCCTTTCAAAGTTTCAGGCTGGGACCTTATTTAGGATGTACTTCTGTTGCTGCAGACCACACTGTAATATTTTAGTATTTTTCATCAATTATTAATTGATCCTCTTTAAACTAAGAAGTCTATGGAGATTTGAATTTACTATAATGAGGTACACTTTCCAAAAACAGCAGGTCTCAACGTTAAAACAACTTAAATCTGCACAATTAGATTATCAGAACCTTATCAGCTACACTTTGCATATGTCAATGTTTTCTTCTTTCATTTTCTTAATTTTCTAGCAGTTCTGTTGCAGATTGTTGAGGATTATTTGTTTTTATGGTAAATACAACTTCTGAAATAGCACTGGAAAACTTGATTGCTTTACAAGTACACGATAAAGTTAGGACAATATATCTCAAATCTTCTGAAATGACTCAAGACGGCTTTGCCCTGTCTCCACATTAGAAATTTGTTTATCTAGATTTAAATGAATAATAGATTGCTGTGTTCTCTCACGAGGTCATGATAAAATTTTCATGAGCTTTCTTATGCTGTCTGTTGCTATAAATGCAGATCTTTCAGTTGAGATGGTGCTCTGAACTATGTGTCACCTAAAATAGCCTTCATGCTTTGCTGTTTATAGAAGAAGCCCATGGATTTTCCTTATGGGAATACTTCAACCTCGCTGTTATTGTAATAATAGCACTTTTCCCCCCCAAGTCTCTGATTAGATCTCATTCAACTTTCCAAACAAGGCCAGACTAATGCTTTATTCATTCACCCATGTGTCCTTTTAGTTACACGTGAATAGCTGAGTTGTTATTTTTGCTTTATGGTTTCATAATGGTGAGAGGAGATGACACCGTCATGCCTGCTTGTCCTCTAAACCTGCGTTTTTCTATAAAAGTTTCTGCTCCTGGGTACCTCTCTGTGTTTCCTTACGTTCCCTCTCTCTGCAATATTTGGGGTGGCATCGATCAACCCCTGTCTCACCTTCTAATTACTATGTTTTTCACCTCTTCCCAGGAGACACATTTCCATTAGGCTGTATTTATAAGTGGAAAGAATTCAAGAATAGTACATAGAGCTATTGAAGCTGGAAGAGGAAAAATGGTCCACATTTAGATTTAACCTCCAACAGCTTAAAAATCATATACAATAATAATTAATGAAGAATGTCCAGCATGTTTAACACTAGAAAGACTGACTGCATCAATTGATGCAAGTCAAACAAATTTACTACTATTTCTCATTGAAGTTCTTGCTACAAAAATCTGAAAAAATCTGACTTTTATTTTTTTATGATTATTGAACAAATTTGTGCATGAAATTATGAGCTTGATATTATCATTACAAGCACATAAACAATATCCTGGATAGAAGCCAAGCTAAATACATTTATATTATATGCATTATGTCTTATAAACAACACTGTAACTGTGTCTTTGCTGTTTCTGTACAATATAAAGTGACCAAAGCAGCAGCGAACAGCTCTGTATGTCTGGACACTGCTCTGTAAGACCGGACACTGCTCTGTAAAACTGGACACTGCTCTATAAGACCGGACACTGCTCTGTAAGACTGGACACTGCTCTATAAGACCGGACACTGCTCTATAAGACCGGACACTGCTCTGTAAGACTGGACACTGCTCTATAAGACCAGACACTGCTCTGTAAGACTGGACACTGCTCTATAAGACTGGACACTGCTCTGTAAGTCTTCCATGTTAAGCTCGATAAGCCGACAACCTCGCCTCTCTCCCTCACCACAGCATGCAAAGTGCTCACCAAACCTGGGAGCCGTGTTAGAACTGTAGCCTAGAACACAGTCAGTCGTGCTTATTCTATAGATTGCAGCTGCTGTTGGTGGGTGGGCAACACTAACATACAATGGACCAATCACTGATGCAGCCTCAGTTTGGTTGGTGTCTGGACCAATCAACATAGGAAACTCTGCTGACGGCTGGTTGGTTGGTCCTGTCCAAGCTCCGCCTCCGTTAGTATGACCAGTTTGTGTACAATTTTGTGAATTAGACCCAAAATGTCTGGTACAAAGACACAGCGGGATATTACTGTCGCTTTTTTTGCATGATTTCCACAGCCTTTCACCACGTGGTGACATTCTCTCAGCCAAAAGCTTAAATGGTGGAACTTCTTAAGTGAGTAAAAACGCTTGCTTTTGGGGAAGCAT
The DNA here is from genome assembly GCA_037576955.1 of Lepidarchus adonis. Lineage (NCBI taxonomy): Eukaryota > Metazoa > Chordata > Actinopteri > Characiformes > Lepidarchidae > Lepidarchus > Lepidarchus adonis. The sequence continues at coordinate 13,680,968 of JBBIGC010000145.1, forward strand.
GCTGAGCTTGATGAGTAAATGTGACCATTACTAATGCTGTTTTACATGAAAAACCAAACAGTTTGGACCACGCACAGTGTAGCGAGTCAATTTAATTGTGGTGAATGTGCAGGGGTCTTCACTTTTTAATTTGTTCTGATTGCCGACCCCGCCTCTAGCCAAATGTAGGGTCCATAACAATAGGGGCGAGCTACCAGATCTGACTGTAGTGTATACCGGATTTCCCCAATGATAGGCCGTCCCATTCTATAAGCCTCAGAAAATGCTCATTTATGTTTAAAAACTCTAAGATTAGCCGCCCCCTGTTATTAGCCACTGCGTAACTGAATTTTCCGGTCTGAATTAAAAATATATAGTTTGGCGCCGCTTGAGGCCTTTGCAGCTCTATACCAGTAGTGACATTATACTGTAGTTGAGCATGAACAATTAAATTGCTAAAATGTTGAACTTTTTTCAGTCACAATGCAAGAACATCTGCAGCATCCAATAGCAGTACTGGTGATGAAAGATTGTTCAACAACAAAGCAGCACAAATCGAGTTGTTTGGGGGGCGACAATGTTTGCGGATCTGATTTTGAAGGATTTGAAGAAAGTAAACATTTAAATTAAACTAATCATTTGGGCCTCTCATCTTTTTCTGCACTGAATTATACTTTTAGCAAATGCGTTTTCATGTTTTTAGATAGGCCGGCTTCAATAAGCAGTAGTTTGTAGAATTGATCTATAAGCTGCGGCCTATCATTGGAGAAATACCGTATATATAATGCTTAGATACACCTTCTCATCAGTGAAAACTTTTCCTAACAGAAACAAAAGAGCATGCAAATGTTTCACACAGGTGTGATGCCCTGCTCCTCCTGCAACAGCCTGACTGTCTGTTTGTGAAACTGTAAGCTCTGAGAGTTCATTTATTTTTAAAGTGTTTGAGTCATGAGTGGTAATGCAGGCCTCTGCTGAGTGTGTGGAGACTGGTAAGGGGGCTGTGCTGACTGGACTCAGGTTTGCTGAGGCGGAAGGGCATGGAGGGTGAAGAGGAGAAGGCTCTATAAACAGATGCTCCCAAGTCTCTACTGCTGTCTCTTCTCATCAGTGCAACAGCCAGTGTGCTGCTCCAGTCCACTGCACCGCCCAGTGCCTCCTCCACTACAGCAGACCCCAAGCTCTCACACTCTCTCTGCCCCTCACTTAACACTCCTAGGTCCTTCATTGTGTATATTAGTTGTGTTGCATTCAAGGATTCCACACAGAAAAAGAAAGCATGGAGGTTCTGCATTCATTAAAAAAGACACAAATATTTTTCCCCATTCACCGTCACGATTACCATTATGTAGCTGGTGGAAAAGGTGAATGATTTGTTTTGTGTTTGACATCTGGTACTTGTAAAAAACACTTTGTAAGTTGTCTCAATTAGTACACAGTACTTGTAGAGTTTAAATACAACAGCTGCAGTAATTGTATAAAATTAAAATCAACTTAAAATTATTTATACTGTATGCATTTTCTGGTTTCTAGTACACATTAGCTGTTCTCAGAAGGCCTAGAAGGCATTTTTGTACAGGTTATACATAATATTTTGCAGAAATGAAAACTATCCATTACATTTTTGTCATTTTCTGTATAATTATTTAATTAGAAAAAAACTCATATCCCTATCTGCACCCATCCCAACAGAACAAGGGCAGAGAGCGTAAGGAGGAGACTCTATGTCTTTGCTCAGGTAAATGTATCTTTCTGAAAAAAAAACATAAGATGAGGTATACAAATAAAAAGTACTTACAACAGCATTTAAACATCTGTTTACATCCAGCTTCTGTCAGTGTAGAAAATGAGGAATGTTGCACTTCTCATTTGTCTCATTTTGATCATGTGTACCAAAATGTAACTGATAAAGTTACTTGCTTATTGAGAAGCACAGATTTTTAAAACTTGAAAAATGTCCAAAAATCCATCAACTATTCATAAATGCAATTAGGAGCTGCCCAGATCAGTTGGCCAGTCTTTTCTTATCCACTGCATAAAGCTTCCTGACCCTTTTCCTCTTGAGGCTGTGCCATATTTTGGCTCCCAAACTTTGAAATTTCTTCTTTTTCTTCCTTAGGTAACTTAAGACTTAAATTTTGCCTTCAGCTTTTTTTCACCCTTAATTTTTCTTACCATTATGTGAGTGTTTATTTTAAGCCTGTCATGTCTTTATGTGTTGGATGAATGGCATTTTTACCTGGAAAATTTGTTTCATTTAGTTTTCTAGGTTCATTTTTAGAAATGTTGCTACAGATGCTACATGCAAGTCCAATGGATTAAACTGACCTCATAAGCAGTCAGGATGATGTCCCCACATGAGCCAGGTCTGGATTATCAGAAAAAATGCTGCATTTGCTCCCGTTCAGTGAGCTCCAGAGTGAGACAGAGATTGAATATTCTCAGTGACTAAAAGTCAAAGTGCAGCTCTCTCACTCTGCATCACATTTATGCCACTTCAGTGACGATGTTTAGCAAGTCAGACATCAAAATATCACTGAGCATAGATACACTCCTAGCAAGTATATCTCATGTTTTTTAATATTGTGTGACACATTGGCATTTTTTTTACCTGCTAAATAAAGTAAAATAATTTCAAAATAAAGAGAAAAATCCTAGTGGTTTTGTTCAAGTGTTATATGGATATCTCTATAAAATACAAAATAATTTAAATAAAATAAGTTCTTAGTACCTTTCAAAAGTTAAAAACCAGAATAAACAATGTATAAAACAAGTGATCAATTTTTAATATATTTTTAGAACCTGCTCCTCTAGTGTTTTTGCACCTGGAACTTTAAGACCTTTCTTGGTGGAATGTTTTATGATTTATGAAAAATAAGGTTATATTTCTTATTGATCTTCTCTTGTCTCGAATACTTGCTGAGTACTAAAAGTCCCGTAGGCAGTAAAAAAGATCTTGGAATGTTTTTTTCAGAGCCTTCTGAAATAATTAATATATATATAAATATATAAATATATAATATATAAATCACGTTAATCTGTTCATATAACCCTCATGTACCTCTGCAAGAGCATCAGGTCTACTGTCGCTACCATCTACAAGATTATGTACATTCTTGTTGTGCCCTGTAGTAGAGCCTCGGGTTACAATGCTTACGGTACTTTCTTTTTTAAAAACCGCACAGGTTCACACAGGAACTAGTTTGCGAGTGGAGCGGATGAATACACCTCTGCGTCACACAGCTGCCTGTTTCCCCTCTCTTCATCACAGAGCGGCATCTTGTATGTTTACTTCCTGGGTCTGCCCCGCTCAGTTTTTCGATTTGCACTCTGTCTTACTGAATTGAATTCACAATTGGCATTTACCTGTTCTCTTCAAGTCTCCAGTCAGATCGGATATTACTTGTCTGTTTTCCACCTAACTGCATTATGCTAGAGTCATACTCACGCCTACTTTCACTTCAATTCCCATCAGGCAACGCTTGTCTTATCCATCAGACTCACTCCACTCTGTAAACAAACTACAATACCCATCAGGCCATTCTCCTTGCCTCCAGTGTTCTCCGTTTTGATCCTACTCAATCTCCGCTCTGCTAACAAACTGTTTCATTACTGCTGTGTATGTACTCCATGTGTTTATTTTTATTTACATATTTACCACAGGAAATAAGGTCAGGAATTGTTGCTTCATTACTGTACTGTACGTGCTCTACATGAGAACTTGCAGAATCGTTGGCTGTCAAATACTTTCTTGCCCCACTGTAGGTGCTTATATAAGTGGGCTTTTACCCGTTCTTTCTGACTTGCAGCGAAAAATCTGTTCGGAGGAACGGATCTCAGACGTAACCTGAATACCCTCTGTACTCTGAAAAACCGTTGTATAACTGTTACACTTCTGCTACCTTCTGTTATTTACTCAAAATGTGAGTTTGATTCTCAATGACTACAGTAAGCTAAAGTGACCTGTTCCACGAAACAGAAAGTCTGAAAGCTCAATGAGTTACATAACTGTGTGTACAGGCAGCTGGCTGTTCTGTGGTCCAAGCAGTGATCTACTGTAGGTTGGGGAGTGTTTCAGTGTGTTCTGTATGTGTTTGGACATGCATCTGTGTATTCTCCAGGCCACAATTTACTGTTCCCACTGTAGAGGCCAAGCACAATGTTTCCACAGCTGCTGGATGAGCTTCTGGACAAGCTGCTGCTGAACTTAAGGAGGGTCTCCTGGACAACAGCATAGCCCAGGCCTTAGTAATACAGCAGAAAGGGCTGGAACACTCATCCTATTTCCAGTGTTACGTCACTCAGCAATGTTGTGTCCTCCCAAATCGTTTCAGCTTGTTTTTCTAATCCCCCTGAATGAGCCATAGAGGACAAATCCACTGTCATTCATTTCTCAACTACAACTCATCTGCAGGTCAGCATTCATTTTTTAGACCTGTTCTCTCCTACTAGAGGCTTTGTCATCACAATTTTAGGGTCAGTGGTGCTGCAGAAAATATTTATTTATTTATTTTCCCCATTTGTATATTTACCATTTTGACATTTTGAGTTGCAATGTATATTGTCCACATGACTTCACTGGACTTGACCTTAATTATTCACATATTATACATACACTTACACAGAGGTGGGTAGAGTTTTAGTGGGTAGAGTCAAATTGGTGTTACTCTGGCTCAAACAGAGGTAACACTATCTAGAAACAGCTTGAGAAGGAGGTCAAAAGTAGCAGTTGAAAGAACTACTGAGTAACAGAACTGCATTCCTCTGTATCTATCAGCATATGAGATTTCTTTGGCTCTGTTCTTTTTCAGTAATTGATCCTAAATTCTAAATGCAAGAGGTGAGAGTAACAGTAAAGTAGTCCAGATGAAAAACTCACAGAACAAAAATCAAAGTAGTATTACAAATACAACATTATCAGAATTGTACATGAAGCTATATAAATATAATTAGGAACTACTTCTGTGCACTCAATTATTCTCTTAGCCTTTCTACTCTTTAAGCAACACATACTGTATACAACACAAATTCTACTGCTAAAAATTATATTTCCACTCATTTCATTTGCATAAGGAAATTATTAAGATATAAACTGCTATGAAAGTGGTTTCATGTAAAATGTGCCATTCTAGAGACACTGTAAGCCAGTGGTGGTGAAAGAAATGACGTATGTGACGTAAGTGTTACAAGATAATATACGGTTTGCGCCTTAGACATATCTTTACCCATTCCAGTCATAAATGAGATTTAAAACTGTTCAGCAACATATCCCCCAAAGAAAATATATTTCTCACCATTTTACCTTCATCAACTTAAAAGACCTGTGTAAATTCACTGGTCATTTTTGTGTAATAGACATTCTGTTTCTATCAACCAGTGTGTCAGTTTTTTTCTGCATGTATGTATCCTCTATTTAACTTTTAAAAAACTGAACTAATGATATTTTATTAACACTGTTAGCTTGTGTTTATCACTGAAAATGTTTATGAAGACACGCTGAAAAGTAACTATGACCATGTCCCGTCCACAGCAGTGTAAACACAGACAGACATTGACAGCCGATAATTGTGATGTCAATGTGTTTGCTGAAGCCTGAGCACAGTTTGCGTGACTATGATGCCTGTGTGAATTCTCTGCCGGGTAAGGTCAGGTCATTTTGTTATCTGTGTTATCTTCATCAGTCTGTTATGGGAACATATGCTAACTACAGCGCTGGCCTGCTGTGTGTTAACTTTTAATACATGTGGTGGGGCAGGGGTGGCCTAGTGGTTAGGACTTTGCCCCTGAAATCTGAAGGTTGCAGGTTCAAGTCCCAGCCCGGGCACCACTGAGG
>JBBIGC010000145.1:13701993-13716820 GCA_037576955.1 Lepidarchus adonis
GTGTGTGTGTGTGTGTGTGTGTGTGTGTGTGTGTGTGTGTGTGTGTGTGTGTGTGTGTGTGTGTGTGGTGTGTGTTTCACGGTGAGGTTATAAGGAGTGTTTTCTGGTGTATTTCACAGAATGAAAGTGCACTGCTCAAGAGAAGTCTGATCAGCATGAAGGTTAAGCTTGTATTTCTTTGCTTTGCTCTGCTACTCTGACCTCAGCTGGATCGGCACCTGATTTGGAGCTACAAGGATACTAAAATTATAACCTGGTATCTATGTAATTTTGTTCAATTATCAGGTGCCTCTGTTGATGGCTGCCCACTGCTCCACATCTGCATGTGTGATGGGTTAAATACAGAGGACGAGTTTCCCCACTTGTGGGACTACAAGGGATAATAAAAATAAAATAATGTCCAGAAATAATTTCCAGTTCTATTATTTGTCCCTACAATGAAAGAGGCTGTTTACCTTATTTGGAGTGTTAATGAATATTTGATGAGCTCTGCTCTGATTGGCTGCTTTTTGTGGCACTGCTTAAAAGAAATGGACTGTTTTAAGCATAGAACCTGTTTGAGCATTATTCTTAAAATGTAATAAAAACAGTAAAATAAAAATAAACAAAATATGTAGAATAAATAAGTAATCTTTATTTAATATTATGAAATTTGAATTTGAATTTGATTTGAATAATAGTATCCTAAAAAAACATTAATACTGGTGATTTGTTTAGATTTACACTTTTAAGAGCGAAATTTTGCATTTGCAGCAAGGATGTAGTGATACAGTTTGAAGCTATAGGCATGTCGGTTCCATGTCAAATTCACATAATTTTTTTCAGCTTTGCAAAGGTAAGCAGTGTAAGCTGAATAAACAAGGGAAATGCAGTCTTACATTAGCAGTCATACCTAAACACTGTCCTTTGCCTTGATCTTTTAAGTATTTTGACAATACTGATTTTGATATTATGCAATATTATTCTTATGCAATTATATGCAATTATGTATTTAACCTTTGCCTCTTAAATGTATTGCTTCTGCCCACAGCCTGCAAACCTCATTAAAATGTAACTGCATTGCCCTACATATCTAGAAATTGCTGTAACCGTTAGAGGTGTAACAATTAATTGATTTGTATCAATGCATCTTCCAAAATAGTGCATGATCCAATGTATCAAACTGACACATAAATGGGATGTGTGTTTATTCTTCATTTAATGCTACTTCATTTTACTGTGGGCACTGTGGGCAGTGTTTTTTCTCGGAGAAGCTGGTTTTGTTTATGACCTCATTGCTGTATTTGACCCTAATCATTTGAATTATAATTTGTTTGCATGTGTGAGTTAATGCAAAGGTGGCAGATTATGTGAAATGTTATATATTTTCATACTGACCACAGATCCCAGTATTGATTGAAATCGCATTGTTGAAAATTTTGAAAGGTATTGAAAAGTATAGAATTTTTGGTTAAAATAATTGATTTTGAATCAAATCTCGAGGACACAATTTGTTTAGTACCAATAACATTGTATTATCCTGAACATTCTCTTAGAGTTTTATTTACAGTAAAGGTATGTAGTTCTGTTCTGTCTTGTGTGCGTACACATATTTATCAGAGTAGGAGGAGTATTCCTGTTTCCTGAGTTTAGGTCTCTGCAACAGAAGCCTTTTAAATCTATTCCATTGGCATCACTTTTTCCATAGAATGTTTAAAACAGACGGTTGTATGTCACTATAGTGAATAAACCAATAGATAAATACTCACTTTCTCAGTTTATCTAACTGTTGTTGTGGCAGTGTGGGGTGTAGGGATGCCACAGCAGATTGATGTCTCTTGGCAATGTTGTTGCTGATCTTTGAAGTACAGAGGGATTGTGTTTTGAAGTACGCTGGGGGTTGTGTGTAATTAATTGGACTGGCTGGCTCTGTGAAGGCCTCGCTGCCTGCATTATTCCACATGATGAGATGGCTCGGAGCACACAGCAGCAGCCCAAATATCAGAACCGCACAACATCCTAAGCAACGTGCAAACCACATCCTGTCTCATGATGAGATGGCTGACAAAACTTTTTGCCATATCATGTCAGACAGTTAAGTTTGATTTATGACGTTTATGACTGACACACAAAGCAGCTTTTCAGACTTCGGGTCCAAGACAAAAGACTGGTTGTGCTCATCCTGGCAACAGAAGGAACAAAAAACTCTCTTTAAAAATCAGAAATTTAATTTTACTCAATTTTGTAGAAGTTTGAATTTTTTCTTCTATAGCAAATTTATCTCTCCCCCTTCTCTCTCTTTTCTCTACAGAGTGTGTGTTTTGGGCGAACGTTCGCCATGGCTTTGGTTCAGGCCCTGCCTGTGCCCACTGATCATCCCAAGTCCAGCGTTGATATCCAGCAGTGCCGCACTGTATCACCACCAACAGCCATTGGAGGCGCCATGGGTTCTGTTAGCAGCCTGATATCAGGGCGCACCTATCAGGAGCGCCACTGCCGGGCAGCCAGTGATTTCAGCGCCAAGTGTCGCAGGTCCACGCCAGCTACTAGCTGTTTCCGGCAGCAGGAAGGAACTCTGCGCAGTGCCAGCTCCCAGGAGCAGCTCCTCAACAGCCATCCCCCCCAGACCTCCAAAAAGTCCTCGACCCTTATTGCTGCAGGCAATGGCAACTACGGATACGTGAGTGACGAGCTTGTGGGTGACTGGAACGACAACCATGTCACAACCTGCAGTCCATGCAGTGACACAGAGGAACTGCGGGACAACCGCACCATGAATGGCAACATTGGGGGACCGCCTCCCAAACTTATCCCTGTCTCAGGCCGGCTGGAGAAAGTGAGTTAGAATGCTAGAATAAGGAAACTGGTACAGGCTATCGGTCTACTTTCTTCAGCAAACAATGAAAAGTGTAGTTAGTACTACAGTTGCTATATGATTTAAATATGTTTATGTAATTACAGCTACATAATTCATTTGATTTGCTATTTGTAGTTTCACAAAAGCCTGATGATGTTGTTATTTGTTTATTTGTTCAGAACAAGATTGTGAGCACAAAACTTTACACTTTAAATTAAAATATAAATTATGTATCTTCTCATACATACATGATCAAAAGTAAGTGGACACCCCATCTAATTTCAGCATTTCAGCCCCATTCATTTATAACAGGTACATAAAAAAGAGCATGAAACCATCAGCACTGGCAGTAGAATGGGTCATAATGAAAGCTCTGTAATGTTCAACATGGCTGCCTATCTGCCAGTCAGTTTGTCACATTTCTGCCATGCTACAGCTCCCCTTGCCAACAGTAAATGCTATTATTGTGAAGTTTATTAACAGCCTGCAACATACATGAACAAGCAGCACGCATACAGCTAACACCAGTATTCCTTGTGGCGTCTCACATTACAGTAAAGCATTTTACTGTAATGTGATTGTGTATTGGTGTAATGTGGAATGTGAACATTTACTCCTTCAGTGCTAACGGTGAATAAAACATAAACATTACATGAATAAACACACACAGAATCAGCACAGCATCGTTTCCTTGCACATACACACACACGCACTCACACGTTGTGTATTATATGATATTATACCATGTTTTGTCATTATAGGCAGTAAGTGCAACTTTTAATGATTAGCCACACATGAACATGAACTTATAAATTTCTAGATTTATGGTACTTCCTGCATATGAGAACATTCAATGAAGACATAAAAGGAAGTCAGAGTAGTCTGGGCTTACCTGAACTCTCAGTGTTATGTTATGAATTCTCTTAGTGTAATGTAATGCTTCAAGCTCCTGCTACCTATGAGTGTAAGTCAAAGAATCTTTAAACATGGTAATATATTCTAACCTTTTTTTTTTCAGAATATGGAGAAAGTTGTAATTCGGCCCACTGCCTTCAAGCCTGTAGTGCCCAAGAACCGCAACTCGGTGCAGTACCTCTCCCCGCGTCCAGGGGGCAGTTTGTCTGAAAGCCAGGGCAGCCTCAATCTGTTATTGCCAGGAGGTGGAGCGGGACTGGTGTGTACAGAGAAGCGCAACTCGTACAGTGGAGGCCGCAATGCTCGCAGTAGCCATTCTTGCACTATGTCAGACTCTGGACGAAACTCTCTGTCCAGCCTGCCCACATATAGTAGCACAGGATACAGCATGGGCCAGAGTGACGGGACATCTGGGCACCCTGAGCCTGCCCAAGCCAGCGGCAGTCACGGCCACTCAAACTCCGACAGTGGCCGCTCCTCCTCTAGTAAGAGCACAGGCTCCCTGAGTGGGCGAGGCCAGCCACTATCTGACAGTGGGTCATGTGGCCGGTCACCTGCCCCACCAGAAGGGTATGAGGGTGTGATCCGAGACCTAGAGGAAAAGCTGAGGGAGAGAGACCTGGAACTGCAGCAGCTTAGAGACAACCTGGATGAGAATGAGGCAGCCATTTGCCAGGTAAGGAAATATACTTATATCTCAAGCCAGAAAACTAGAAAAGAATCTAGAAATGATTAGAAATAGATTATTACCTATTATTTGTTTCATATTGCCTGAATTGTGTGTGTGTGGTGTGTAGGTGTATGAAGAGAAGCAGAAGCGCTGTGAGCAGGAGTTGGAGGAGCTCAGACACAGCTGTGCATCTAAGATGAAGCAGGCGCAGCAAAAAGCACAACGTGCACAGCAGGTATTGCAGCTGCAGGTCTTCCAGTTGCAGCAAGAGAAAAAGAAGCTGCAAGAGGATTTCTCTCAGCTGCTGCAGGAGCGTGAGACACTGGAAAAGAGATGTGCCTCCATTGAGAGGGAGCAGACACAACTGGGCCCCAGACTGGAGGAGACAAAGTGGGAGGTGAGATTAGATTTTAAAACAGCTTTAAAAACTGTTCAAGTAACACCCCTCATACTGAAAATATGATGCTTTGATACCATGTAAAATAGTCAGTGTACAGCTTATTTAACAGTGTAAATTTGCTGTCCCCTGAAAATAACATGATGTTTTAATACATTGAGATAATCTAAACATCATGTTGATTTTCTTTTCAGGAAGATCGGCAAACTAATTTCAAAGATTTTATTAGACAGAGAGAAAGTTAAAAGTTTGTGGAAAGGCAAATGAACTGATATCTATTAGTCAGATAAGGTCTAAACCAAAAGAGCTATTCTCTTTATTTCAACAACATTTAATAATCTGTTAAGAAGGATGATGCTGCAGTAAGTTTGAGCAATACAACTAAGGAGACACATCGCTGATCAGATGCAAGTAGAAGGTCATTTACTGTTTTTTGAGATTCAGTTCACAGACAAATGTCTTGACATTTTCGTTTACAAATCCGTGGGGTAGTTCAGAATTCATTGTTCCATCAATGTTGGCAAGCCGTCCAGGCCTAGATGCAGCAAAACAGGCCCAAACCAAAAAACACTATTTTCACAGGTGAAATAGAGCTTTTATGCTGGAATGTAGTATTTTTCTTTCTCCAAATGTAAAGTCGTCAAGCTCTGTTTTTCTATTTTCGCCCATAAAATATTCCTCCAGTATCTTTCTGGTTTGTAAGTTCTTTTTGTAGAGCAGTTACTTTCTCCTTTCAGCCATTTCATGCACACCAGAGTTGTTTTTTGTGATGGACTCATAAACATTAATATTATCCATTGTTAGAAAAGCCTTTAGATGCTTAGAAGTTTCATTGCAGTTGGTTTTATCTCTGACGGTCGAACACTTATGGCTCGGGCAACAACAGACTTGAATTTCCCCCATTTGTGCAATATCTGAATGCTGATTGGTTGAGGAATTTAAGGACTTTTTAAATATCAGATGATGTTTTAGTTCTCATTCATAGAAAAACAGAGAAAATTTAAATGGCACCACTGCAATAAAATTGGCAGCATACTGAACTGGCTAATCACTTTGTGTTAGTAGCAGTTTGAAAGTGCAGTGGCCCATTTTTCCATTGTGTATCTGCAGGTGTGCCAGAAGTCAGGAGAGATTTCCTTGCTAAAGCAGCAATTAAAGGATGTGCAAGCAGAACTTGGCCAGAAGGCGGCTGAGATTGTGGCCCTGAAGGCCCAACTGCGGGAGGTTCGCTCTGAGTTACAAGCCAGCCAGGTGCACTCACAGGAGGCCCATGCAGCAGCACGCACCCGCACACTGGAGCTGGAAGTGTGTGAGAACGAGTTGCAGCGGCGCAAGAGCGAGGCCGAGCTGCTGCGAGAGAAGTTGGGCCGTCTTGAGGAGGAGTCTTGCCGGCTAAGAGCCGTCCAAGCTACCATGCCCTCCGCCAAGGGGCAGTGCATGAGCCTCCCTCTCCACATGCCCCAAGGCCGCAGCTGCGCTTTACGGGATGGAGACGAGCAGCTACTGGCATATGAAAGTGATGAGGCCAAGGCTCAGCGGCAGAGCAACGACGCACTGCAGACAGTCCGCCAGCAAGTGGATCGGCTACGCGCCGAGCTGCTGTACGAGAGGAGGTGCAGCCAGGAGCAGTTGGAGGCCTTTGATGACGAGCGTCGTGTATGGCAGGAGGAAAAGGACAAGGTGATCCGCTACCAGAAGCAGCTGCAGCAGAATTACATCCAGATGTACCGGCGCAACCGTGAGCTCGAGCGAGTTATGCGGGAACTGAGTCTGGAGCTGGAGAACAGGGACATGGAAGAGTTTGACATGCGTAACAGTGACATCCACTTTGATGAGATCACAGCCACTGAGATCTAGCACACATCTCACCCCCTCTAGCCCCCAGTAACCTAACCCTTCATAGCAGGGGTGTCAGACTTCAGTCCTGGAATGCCTCAACACCACAGAAATGAGCAGTTTACCTACTGTAACATGTCTGATTCAGCTCACCAGTTAATTAGCAAGGCCTTTATGAGTTGCATTCAGGGTGTTAGAAGGGGCACTAATCTCTCCAGGACCTAGGTTTTACACCTCTACCTTAGATTGTCTTCATGTCTTCAAACACTGACCCCTTACTCTTGTGGAAGCACCAATCACTATGGCAAATGCAAAAATGGGGTTCACAGAGCAAAGTTGGACTACAGTTCTGGATTTTTTAACTCCCATTTTGCAAGCAAGTTCTTAATACCCCACACCCTTACACGCATGTTCATACTGAGAAATGACATGATGCCGCACTGGACCGGCTGAATACTACAATGGGAGATGTTACTGTTCTAATATGAAATAACTGCTCCTCTGTCTGTTTAACTGCCTGTAAGATTGAATCTACGTATCTCCATATTGTGCAATGGACCCATGTGCTGTGTTTTGGACACAGTAACAACACTAATGGTAGAAGTGCATCTGCCTTGTGCTTATGGACTTTTCTGTACCAGCATTAATATTAATATAATGAAACTCATGAGTAGCAAGATCGTCATCCAGATAAACCCTACAGCATCACACTGCAAGTCATCAGAACCTTTGAGTTTTTCTCACCAGTAGCTAAGGCATCTGGTGCATCATGACGCCATGTTAATAGTGGTTGTCATGGCGAGGCCCAGCACAAAGGCACAAAAGTGTCTTTCCTCCTTTGTCAAAGCTCACTGATTCTATGGCATCCGAAAAATAATCACTTTATCTTGAAGTACTATTTTTCTAAGTAAATCTTTAAAGACACAGCCAAATTATATTTTTGGCTTTTATTCAGACCCTGATGTAATGCAAAATAGTGAAAAAGCAGTGTGCACAAAATGTAGCGTGAAGCACATGTTACAGTATGTGCATGTTACAGTAGCATTCTGTCTGGAGGTTGTGTTTATTTTGTTATCTCTGTGAAGATGGGATGTCTAGGTATGACATCACACAGGTCATGCTCCAGTCAGCAGTGACTCCTCCCACAGTGGGCAGGTCTGCTGCTCTCATTAGTAGCATAGGTAATGTATGCAAAGATATCAGCTGCAGTTTCTCAAGTACTAATCATATATTTGTGCTCACAGAACGAATATATAACATATATAAAACTATATAAACTTTGTTTTTACAGAACAGATTCTTTAAAATGAATATAAATGGAATATTGCTTATAAATTATGCATATTTTTATATATACATAGCACCTCAAGCTATTTTGTGGTAACACAGGTAACTTTGTGGGTTCAAAAGTTCTGTATATTATATCCTTAGTAATCTAGTGGAGGGATCATTTGCCATCAGCATTTCATAAGGTGTTCAGTGACTGATCATAGTTCTACTGTATTTTCATGTAGATTTGTGTATTATTCAGAAATTCCACTCTTCTGATTTTTGTCATTAGAAGTAGCACAAAAACTATGTAAAAGTGCCAGTCATTACAAAAATCATAACTGATACAACCATCTGAGGAATTTACCCAAGTAATATTTACGGTGAAAATAAATGTTTTACTTTCATTCATATTAGTGTATTAGAGACAAATCAGTCAATGTGCTGAACCTTACTGCTCATTGCAACTGACTCTCCAGTTCTCTTCAGCATAGCTGCTTCACTTGCATCATGATTATCATGTACTTACAGTCTCTGTTCCAATTCATCTGAAGCCAAACTGTCCAGCGGCATTAATCAGAATCTTCTTGCTCTGCTAGTTTACTCTGAATTGCAAGTCTGGTCATTTTTTTGGTTTTGGTCATGCCCTTACCATGAAACCATTCATTCAGTGAATTCTTGTGTTGACCACAGTCTAAATGTAGCTCTGCATCACCACAACACTGCCTAAGATGTTTTTATTTCTGTTCAGAAACAGGGAAGCACTGAAAATGGCAAAAGAGAAATCTGTGCTTTTCTCATTCTGATCAGAGTGTTCAGACTGTTAACATTGTTGGATGCCACTAGTTGTATGGCAGCACTGTCCCATTGCACAAGACTGGGAAATATGTAAAACTCATTCATTCTCAGAGCTTTATGTTCTTTCATTTATTACTGTCTAATAGCCATGACTAAAACAGATATGTAGATATTTCTAACATTGTATACAGTGACATATTTTAGTCTATATGCAGAGAAAAGTATCTATCTCAAAGGTGTAGCCACTGTGAATAGACCAAAGCAGAATAACGTTTTAATCTGTCTTTTTTTCCATGTCCATTTGTTATGTTGTCTTTGTCATGGTGTCCGCCATCACTCATGTATTTTTCATGCTGTACATTTCTTGTAAAGAAACCATTTTATTAAAAAATAATGCACAAATTAGATCCTGGCATCTGTTATTTGTTGTGCAGATGGTCCCAGAGTAAGGATGGTTCAACTTAAGATTTTTTCGATCTCATAATGATGATGGCGATCAAATCAAATTGTAAAAAATATTTAAAGTTTTGTATGGCAGGCAAATGTAGCTGCGCATGCAGCATGATACATTGGGACACTGCTGAGATGTATGCATCTCCCACCTTATAAGTTCAGTTGTCCCGTGTTACAGTTTGTATTTTTTCCCCATGTCTTGACTAACGATATCTTCATCTGAATGCGTTGGGGAACTACCTGTAGTTATGTATTACTTGTATTATTTACTGGGTAATACTATAACAATACAGGGGGTCCTAGACTTAGGACAGGGTTCCATTACTCAGTGTGCACCATTATGTCATAATTTGACACCCCTTTACATAAGCGTCTAGTTGTGTAATTCCCTGGGGCCATTCCTCTGTCAGTCCACCAGAGGGAGACACCCACCTGAGGCTCTGTTTAGCCCTTTTCTGAACATTTTATTATATTTACTTTCACTTTGACCCTGACACTATTAAAAAAACAGCGTTATAACTACGTACACAATCATCATAAGTTGAGTGCGTCGCAAGTCAAGGACCCCCTGATAATTCAAAACATTTTCATTATACAAGATATGCATCAAGATTACATTTTTCTGATTTTGATTAAAAACCCCTCAGGATTGTCATATAAAAATATTGTCAGCAGCTATGAGTACACTGGTTCTTATTCACCATTTCACATGATACATTTTCACTCTTCGTAATGAAACATGCTGTCAGTCAAAGAGTCTGACACTGAAATTGGTGCAACAATTTAATGACAAATGATAATACTTAAGCATTTTTATTATAGAATAATCACACAGGACTTCTGTAATAAAATCAGTTGCAAAACAGTTGTTATACACATGACCTCTATGCATGACAGTTGGGCCTAATTAAGTTTAAAATGGAACAACTCAGTACCTGTTCTTGACCCTGCAAGCATTTCAGATCCGGTTTGTTGTTGTTGTTTTTTCACTATTACTGCACAGATGTAAGGCACTCTGCAAAAATGTAACTCTCACAATGTTTAATAATGATGTGTTTGGAAGCTTTGGAACCAAGGCAGATAAAGGGGGAGAGGGGGCACAAGTCTGCTCACCATGTTCACCGTGTTAAAGCATTGGCTTAAAAAAAAAGAGAGATTGAAATAGGTTGTCATTCTCTGTAATCTGCTAGACATTCACTAAATCAAGCCATCAAGTTTGACATAATACAGAGAATTAATCTGAGTGTAAATCTCATAACCTTGTTTAATCTCTGATAGGCATGGGCAGTGGAATGCTTCACTCCCTTGCCCAGCTGGGATGAGTGCTAGTGTTATGACTTAGATTATCACCATGCCAACGTGCTTCTTATTACATTACACTGCCTGAAGCATAAGCTACGACCAAATTTAGACACAAACCCTTACTGCCTGCATATTTAGTTCAAGTTGCTAACCTCTTACTGGAGATATCAAGGGTCCTGAAAGAATGTTGTATGAGTTTGTGTTTGTCAAACTATTAGTGCTTTTAGTACAGGAATACACCTGCATTTGTACACCTAATCTGTATCTGCTGCACCTTGTATTAGGGATGGGAATCACAGGGTGTCTCACGATACAATATGATATGGTATAATACGATATGCAATACATGGCCCACAATAACGATAATATCAAGATTCTGTGATAATTGATGTATTGCATGACAATGATGAAGCAATATAACACAGAAACACGAGGATGCGATATTAATTTACATAAGTAACAGCAATGCTATTGTCACCTTTTCCATATTTGCTTTGCGGAACGCAGAGAAACTGCCACTTCAGCTTCAGGGCTTTACTTCTGTTCCCTTTGTCACTAAATGTAGGAACAATCAAGCACAAACCCAGATATGACACTAATGTGAGAGTTACAAGGAGTTCAACATATTCCTCTTAGTCATAGAACAAAAATTTAGATCAGAGACGAATCATATTGCTCCATAATTTGTCTGGTATATACAGGGTTAAAACCAGAGCGCTGTAGTGGAAGGCGTTTTCATGAGGAGCAATGCACTGTGAAGTTTGACTATGTCGAATCAGTTTATTTTTGCAATAACAATATTATCATGGGCCACGTATCGTATCGAATTGTAAGATACCCTGCGATTCCCACCCCTAATATATATGGTCAGTTACCACAGACAAGGAGCTGTCCATTGGTTTCTACATGTGTTTATGTTGAGTGTGTTTAATGCTACAGATGTGGCAGACAGAGGTAAAAAAAAAACAAAAAAACCTGGAGTGTTCCTTTTATGAAATTGAATCATTGTAGACATAAATATTCCACAAAGAGTCTTACGAAACTACAGTGTAAAAATGAAAAAGACCTGGTCTGTTCTGTCACTAGCCAACTCAAGAACATCACCCTAGGATACACTGGTTCAGCCAACTGGTTAAAATTTTACAATGGCATCTTTGCTTTTTCTATAGGTTCTCTCCTATAGATTTGTTCTCTTTCCTCTTCTTATTTTGTCTGTTCTCTGTTCAGGGGCTTTGTCCGAAATTGTCTGAACAGCACAGCACAGTACAGTACCTTTCCTTCAGTCTTTTGCATATTTTGGAACTTTCACCACAAACTCCATCGGGTCTTTGGCCTTGTTGCTGAAAGCCCTTCTTATGGTGTCCACTGCATGCTGGTGTGTGACCCCCTGGAGGGATTCTCCATCAACTGACACAAGCTCAAATCCAGCCTACACATAAACACACAGAAAGAGAGAGAAAGGTAAGTTTGGTTTTCACTAGTTCTTTTCTCTTATGATAACTGCACATGAAGCACAGCATGATTTTGACCGCTCCAACCAGTCTCAGGGGCTTTAAGGATGAAGGTTGGATAAAGGGCAGGTTAGACAGATGCTTCAGGCAGATACTGCTGTATACTTCCTTTGTTCTCTTCCTTCATGAGCTCATCTAACATGTCTCAGAAGCTGTGCATGCACATGTATGTGTGGAAGCCAGAAAGAGTTTGCTGCCAGAAGATTCAATCATCTCCTGTTATATTACTTAAGTGTTTTACCTACAACAACAGTAACCAACTGCAGACAAAATACAGAGGTGGTGGGCAATGGTTCAACATGATTCATTTAACAACCAAACAACACAAGAAGTCATTAAAAACTTTGAAGAGGAGTGTGTTAATAATAACATGATAATAATAACATGTAGAAATAAGAAAATCCTCTTATCTTATGTAAACAGTGCAAGTATTGAACAAATACTTCCTCACTTCAACACACTTTCTCAGGTTTGACAGAATTTTTGAAGACACTGATGCAGTTTGGGCAGGGTAAACATAGCAAAGATTTCAAATGCAACAAATTTGTTTTGAGCAGTTTACTGTGATTGGCTGTAGTCCTGTGAGGAACACACACGCATTTCCTCACATATACGCTTGACTGGCCTTATGTTACTTCCTATGGAAAATGAGTGGCATATCATTAAAAGGAGAATTAAGACAATAGTGACCATGGACTGCTGAGCAGCTGAAGTTTTCTATCAAGTAAGAATGTACAAAATTTCCATTTGCAAAACTACTTCATTTAGTATCTTCAGTTCCAAAACAATTGTTATTAAAATGAAAGGTGACGTAACAATGGTAAACATGACCCTGTCCCAACTTTTGTTGGGTGCTGGTCAGAAAAACTATTGAAAATTTTTTTTGTGCTTTTGTCATTTACATGAAAAGTTCACATGAATTAACATATAACACATTTTTGTTTTTATTGCATTTGGCAAAATTCCCCAATCGTCCTGGAAATGGGATTGGTAAATAAAATAATGGGTTAAAATGAAAAGTACCATTCTTTTCTGTGCAGGAAAGCCTACAAAAGTGTATATGCATACATTAATTTCAAGTTTTTTGGGTAATTTCAAGGGTGTTGACAAATGTAATGTGTGTAAAATAACCTTATAAAAGCTAATTTTGACAACCAGATTATGAGGTTATACTAAAGCTAATAAATTTTACAACTGCTTTTATTTTATAATACACAGAGAGTCTGCATATTTTGATGCATCAAGGACTACTATGATGGCTATGCTAACTGCTAACCGATGCTAGTTTCGTCAAACAACGTATTTGTTTCCGTTTCTAGTAGAAAGTGGAGGAAAAAATGGTTCTTTCCATGTTTCACGTTTTATACTGACCCGTCACTGATCTATCAGCAATAACAACCAGTAGTTAATTCCAAGGGTTCAAATACGTTTTAAATAAAATAAATATATAAAATAAAAATGTAAATGTTAAAACAAACCAAAAAAGAAGTCATGGATATTAAAAATATCTTTGTCAGAGCCAGATGTCCTCAAAAACTCAAGCTGCAGTGTGCAATAGTTTATATACCAAAGACAAGCTGGGTTTTCCCTATTCTTCAGAAACCATACATCTCCCCAATTCCTCCCCTAATCTGGCATATGTATTTCTGATGACTGATTCACCTCTTTTCACTTTCTTATCACAGATGTTGAAGTTTTACAGCTGTCTCACTCTCCCTGCTTACTGTGCTGCCAATGAACACCCAGCAGATGCATAAATCTGACCTACTCTACTCTCTTTGCTTCTCTCCCAGTAACCTGCTGATTAACACCAATGCCATAGAGACAGGGATCACTCGACTCAAGGTTACACACAGTCAAACACACACACACATGTAAGAGGTTCCACTTAGGGCCACTTACCTATGTTTCCTGTTGGGAAAATACAGTCATTTGCAGCTGTGCACACACACACACACACACACACACACACACACACACACACACACACACACACACACAAAAACAAGAAAACAAAAACAGAAATCTTTTCTTTTGCCGCTGCCTGGTACCGGGATGCATCTGTGTGGAAAAGTCCCGGCACCCATCCTCAGAGATTAGAAGTGTTTTCATAGCTGCACTTCACTCAGCTAGGACAAAGCACTATGTCTCTTGAGGACAGACAAATCATAGCTTCATTAAAAACCTACAATAACACAACAGTACTGTGTCTTTCCTGAGATAAATCTAACTTCATTTTATGTGACCTCACATTTTACTTCCTGACAACAAATCATACATATTAGATTCATAGCAGTACCACAGCTCTAAATGCTTTATAGCAGTCACTGAATTCATTTTCACAATGTATTCATATCAATAACTTAATGAAAGCCTGGAGTTTAAGAGGGTTATGTTATTTCTACAAAACAGTTTTCCAACTTCTCCCTTCATCAGAAAGTAGTTAAGGTTTGACTTTCGCTCTGATGTGATTTCGATTTCGACATATTTGGATCCACTTACTGAAAAATAGAAGCTCAAATTAAGCGCTTAAGCAGACTCAAAACCATTAAACTAAATGCAACATAATCTGGTTTACCCCCTTTATGACCATTTAAGAACCAGAGATTTATTTACTCCCGGGTTCAGTATTCTGCATCCTATTTACAGTGGGCAAGCTGCAGCAAGTCAGAATTTTGCAGTTTTAAATATAAAGTTCTGCAGCATGTTAAATTCCTTATTGAAAGGGGATAACACTGATGTTTTAAAACTTGTAATAAATTCAGTTATTGTTATACAGACAGTCAATCAGGGTAGTGTGATCAGAAATGCTGCATTACAGATAAATGTACTGGTATGTA
>JBBIGC010000145.1:13737563-13775570 GCA_037576955.1 Lepidarchus adonis
GGACCTTGTAAAGCTGCTTTGTGACAACTTCTGTTGTAAAAAGCGCTATATAAATAAAACTGAATTGAATTGAATTACAGTAAACACTACTGTCCAGTCACTTTCACTGCAGTAAACACTACAGTCCAGTGACTTTCATTACAGTAAACACTACTGTCCAGTGACTTCCACTACAGTAAACACTACTGTCCAGTCACTTCCACTGCAGTAAACACTACTGTCCAGTGACTTCCACTACAGTAAACACTACAGTCCAGTGACTTCCATTACAGTAAACACTACAGTCCAGTGACTTCCCCTGCAGTAAACACTACAGTCCAGTGACTTCCACTACTGTAAACAGCACAGTCCAGTGACTTCCACTGCAGTAAACACTACTGTCCATAGTCATTAAGTTTGTTGAAAGTTGTAAGGCAACTACAGTACTGTCCAGTCACTTCCACTGCAGTAAACACTACTGTCCATTGACTTCCACTGCAGTAAACACTGATGTCCAGTGACTTCCACTGCAGTAAACACTACTGTCCAGTGACTTCCACTGCAGTAAACACTACAGTCCAGTGACTTCCACTACAGTAAACACCACTGTCCAGTGACTTCCACTACAGTAAACAGCACAGTCCAGTGACTTCCACTACAGTAAACACTACTGTCCAGTCACTTCCATTACAGTAAACACTACTGTTCAGTCACTTCCACTGCAGTAAACACTAATGTCCAGTGACTTCCACTGCAGTAAACACCACTGTCCAGTGACTTCCCCTGCAGTAAACACCACTGTCCAGTGACTTCCACTACAGAATCATTAAGTTTGTAGTTTGTTGAAAGTTGTAAAGCAACTACACTACTGCTTTTTTTTTCCAACAACATATAAAAGTGGAAGAATGTATAAAACCTTTGGATTGTGTGGTGGTTAAAAGATATATAACCCATGTAAATTACCATGTGGTTTTCTCTTTGGAGTAGCGGATGCCAGGCACTTTCCCCACACGTCTGACGACCATGCGAAGACGATTGTTTCCTGTCAGGACCTTCACAGCACTGCTCATCGTGATGCTCTCCAAACTTATCCCGTTTACCTCCACCAGCTTATCTCCAACACATAATCCTGCAAATTCTGTGGCACACACACAGAGTACAATACATTCCACAATTTGGAACAGGACTGGAATGTGACAAATTTAACAGACATACGGCTAAAATGACTGAATTCCTCTATCAATCTATTTTTAAATTATTTGTTAAAATAAAAATATGCATAATATTTAATAATAATGAAAACTTAATTTAAAATGTTATAAAACTATAGACCAATATAAACCTAAAACACATATTAACTCTTACTTTTTAGTGTTTAAGAAATAGAAGTTTAAAAATGACATATTATATTTTAATCATCTATTTGTAATAACTGCCTCAAGATAATTTTTTTTAAATACAACTAATTCTAAATTTACTACTTCAAAATAATCTACAGTTCTGTTTGGATCTAAAGTTCCCTCTGAATGTGTTTTTGTAAACAGATCCTGAAAATAAAAACAACATATGACAAGGTGTCATGACAATATGATAAGATGTGACAAAATTAGCCTCTGTGTAATACAGTGTTGTTGCAAATACCTGCAGAGCTGTTGTCCTCCACCTTGCTGACAAAGATGCCAAGGCCGTGTTCAGAGCCGCCACGCACACTGAAGCCCAGTCTGCCATCTTCACTCTTGTCTACAGTGATTGTGTGAATGTCTTCACTGTCATCTCCACCTGCAGCCCAACAGCATGAAAGATAAACAGATTACTCAGGATACAATGCTGGATAGGTGTATCCATACTTAGTCACACACTAAACCCATTAGCCTTCATTAGCGCACCAACTTAGATGAGACTAAGAAAATCCTTTTCTAAGGGTCAATTTCAAATATGGCTGCTATTAACTGTATACTGTTTTTACTGAGACCCATAAGACCCCAACTGATCAGACATGCCATTTAGAACACTAATGACTGTGCAGTAAACTCACCATCCACTGGTGCATTAATTAGGATGACTCTGCCCATCGGGGAGGAAGATCTCACTCCTTTCTGACGCTGCTGCTTCTTGTGCAGGTATCGTGGCAAAGTGGATGTTCCAGAGCCACCTGGTTGGGTGCTAGGATGGGCCCCATTCGTCATCTCTCTGCGAGCTTCATCAGACGAATGAGCCATGGCAAGATGGGGTTCCACCCATCAACCCTCATTCAGGGTTAGGGGTCCAGCGGAAAAAGAGACAAGCTGGACTGGTGGACTAGAAAGTTGGTGCCAGTCATAGGAAGAAGACTCCACAGGATGGACTGTGCTAAAATAAATTCTGTTCCAATGGCACAGGAGAACAAGTCTGTAATGTGTCCATCATTGATGCTTTAGATTTGCAGTGTCTTCTCGGCAAGCATATTATCCAATAAGATGTGTGCGTATTCACATCATCAAGATAAAAACAATTACGATGGGCTCATCATGTGAGACTTCTGGCCATTCTGCCCAAAAGAACCACTCCCAATGGCTAGGTAAGGGCCTGGGGCTGAAGTACCCCTTTGCAGTCCGTAAATGTTAACTTCACTAAAACTGTAACTTATCCACCTCTTCCAAGCCATGGTGTGTTACCTTCACCTCACTGATAAACAAAGACGATGAAGAAAGGGTGACATGAGAGGAACAGGGTCACTTGCAATGACTATGATTTCCCAAGGGAGGTAAAGTGATATGAGAGATTAATACATTCTAGAAAGGAAAGCGTCCAGAGCATTACTTCCAAGGCACAGGACTGAGCTGGAATCATGGAATAATTACTTAGCCTTAGAAACTAATTCACTGCTTTTGCTAATGACCAACTTTAACAGTGATAATAAACAGTGATAATAATACCATACAGACACAATGGCTGTCATTCATCAACTGTCCTTAAGATGTTTTTTGTTAATTTTGTTAATAAAACCTATGTGCACAGTGTTCATTGATATTCTGCCATCCATCAATGTTTTTTTTTTTGGGGGGGGGTTGTTTGTTTTTTATTATTCTTGAATCTAGACACACGTGAGGACACAAATTACATATTTGTGCAAATTGTCAACTTTTAGGACTTTTCTCAGTAACTAATGTAATTTACATAGATAAATAAGCAAATAAATAAATAAATAAATAAATAAATAAATAAATAAATAAATAAATAAATAAATAGAAATTACACTGTTGCTGATTAAGCTGTTGGTGAATGAGACCCAGTGACCTTATAATCAGCACCATGGACAGCGGCGGTCTGTTCTGGTTCGAAACCCAGTTCCTCTGGACTCTTCTGGAGGTTCCGCGAGGCTGACGATCACTTCAGCCCAAACACAAACTTTGTCTGGACTGGTTGAAATCGACTACTGCCATTTTAGTCTAAACGGGGAACGAGTGCAATATTCATACAATCCAGAAGATGTCGATAAATGCCTCGTTATAGAGTCCACACCGTGTCTGATCGTCCTAACAACACACCGAGCTGTGGACGCGCTGGTGGACAATTCTCACAGAGCAGATAGTTTCCCTAACCGCTACCTGAACGTGCTCTAGTTCGAGACAGTCACAAGCCCGTGGAAAAGAACGAGACCAGTATTACCTGTGTCCATGTCGCGTTGAATAACCTCACCTGAGTCGAAGGCAGTATTAGACTTCCTCGGACCCTCCTCTCGGCCAACACGATTGGATTACATGGAAAGGCTTAGAGATGACACTTCAACCCCATTCGATCAGGAGCATGGCAGTCCACTCACACATAAGACTATTACAGAAAATGCATGATAGAGAAAGCACTTATCCAGTTTAATCACAAGTTTAGATGATTAAAACGTCTTAAGTAGTGTTAGGATAAACTAACCTTTAAGTGTTTGGTTTCTTTGCACAACTTAGTGTAAATCAGACAGGATTCAGTATAAAACATCATACAGAATAAACCGAACATCAAAAATTGCTTGATATCACAGACTCGGTAAATGTTTGTGTCAGCTGCTGTTGGTACAGCTCTGTTTGACTGAATCAGCGTGAGTGTACACGGTACAGAGCTGCAGGCCCGTGTTTCCCTTTTATTTCCCCACGAGCCTGTAACGTGGACGCACAGCGCTTCTTCCCGTGGTGCGTTACTGACCCCTACTGTTCATTCGCCCTCACTGCACTAACAACAACAGTGGCCCGTTTTACTTCTACTGCAGCTGTTTTGGCATTATGGTGATGGTAATGATCAAATATCATCAGTAGAAAGCTGGGCTGGTGTGGGCACTGAAAGATAAAAGTATCATGCATCTGTTAACACTGTATATCATATCTATCAGCATAAGATTATTACAGAGCATGCATGATAGAGAAAGCACTTATCCAGTTTAATCACAATTTTAGATTATTAAAACGTCTTAAGTAGTGTTAGGATAAACAGCAGTGGCATTATGACGATGGTGATGATCAGTATGCTCAGCAGATGGTGGGGGCACAAAGAGATAAAAGTATCATGCATCTGTTAACACCGCATATCTCCCAGGACACTAGGCTCGCGCATGCGCATAGTAGGTACTGTATGGCTCTAATTTACAGCAGTTTGGAAGTGTCCCTCACCAAAACTGGCAAAATGAGGTGAAATTAACCAGGTGTGTTTTTAAACAGGGAAATCACCAAACCGTACTGGACACCAGTTGCCCAACCCTGCTCTGCTGCTTAACCATATTACCATATTTATTGGAAATATAAACAAAAAGTATTAATAACGACGCAATTAACTTGTTTTTTCCGTATCTGTTTTCTGATTTCTATCTGTTTTCTGTTTTCTGATTTCCATGTCTAATTAAAAGGAGAAGAAGAAGATGTGAAATTACACACGTACAAAATATTGTCTTAATCAGCTTTAATGTGTTGAGTTTCTAAGCTCGGGCAGCAGTCATTGAGCAGACCTCCACAGCAGCGGCAGAGGTGTGTGCGGTGCGTCTAACGTGAGCGGTGAGTAAAGCACCAATGACGAATGTGCTATTTCTCAACGCCCTGTCTTTTCCACCAATGAAGCTGTGCTTCCGTAACACCGCCTTTCCCCCAAAACGCCTTAATTCTCCACAGAAATCCGCGTTTCGTGACACACTGGGCGGTCATTTTCAAGTTCGGTAGACCGGGTACTCACACAGTACAGTCCTGGGGCTCAGCCAGTGTCCAGCTAAGGTGTATTTACTGGTGACCACTAACGCAGAGGTATGTATGTCGTCTTTACTGACACGGCAACTACCTTCTGTTTACAATGACCATGGAGGTTTAGATTTTAAATAAAGTGGCAGCAGCTACACTAGCATTGAGTGTTTGTTAGTATACGAATGTCATGTTAGTCAATCTCTATTTTAGCTAACGGTCCACAAAAAAGAAAAAAAGATGAGACAAATTCTCTGCCGTTAACCCCGCTGTCCTTTAGACACCGTTAGCTACATACAGACTATAGACAACATCCAGCTTAGCTTAGCTGTGCACGAGCTTTATAGCCTCTTCGCGGCTAACGTTAGTCGGCGAGCTAGTTTTGGTAGTTTGTCGTTATAAAATGGAGAATTTCAGTTCGTTTCACCAAAATATCATGCAAAAGAAACAGCTAACCAGCTACTGGCTAGCTCGCTAATGTTAGCAAGTCACTAAATGCAGCATGTCTGTTGTAGACTGTGAAGGTTAGATAATGATTAACAGCGAGTTGTTGTTCTGGCCCATAACTTTGAGTTGGTGTTACTACGTTAAAGCCATTTTCGACCACATAAACTCGTGTTTGTATATGTTTATCACATACTGACCCTACATATATTTTCTAAGCATGTTTTTATGCACATTGCTCTGCCGAGCCAGCGTTTCCTATGTGTGAAATCTAAAGTTGTTTTCTAAACCTCGACAGACAGGATTCAGTTTTATAACTCTTGTAATTCTAAGTTATTTCTGCTGTTGAACATAGATTAAAGAGTTTCCTGCTTTTGTATCATTACATCAGACTGCTGATGCATGTTTGGTTTATATTTGGTAGATCTTCGTTAGAATTGAACCGTCATCTTTTAATGATAGGAGAAATGTCCAGTGCACTGTGCCAAATGATGTGTAATTTGCATTTGAAAACCTAGAAGTAATATTATGTTCCCTATGTTTGAGGGAGTTAGTCATAGTTATGATCATGAACAAAAAAAACTTTTTACCATGAACGGATGCTGGTTAAATCTGTCTTTTGTGTAGAGAACGGTGTCATTTCACATTTTTCATCACAGAAAAAAATATAAGGTTTCCAGGTTATTAGAACAGGGAGACCGTTTTCTATCATAATAATACAGTATGAAAATAGGGTTGGGTTTAACGAGTCATTGTTTTAACTGTTCCTGCTAGTGGGACTGGGCAATATACAAAGATGACAGAATACAATTTAATGACATATATTATACATAATGATATTTGGACATATAAAACGTGCTATTCAGAAACTTGCCTTCAGAGGCTACAGTCCGTTGTTTAAAATTTGTGTATACTGTGGATACTGTATATATCCACAGTATACTCAGAAAAATAGTATTCCCCACCTTTACCTGTAAGTATAGCCATAAGGAGTGTTCTATGTAAAGGTTGCATGCTTACTTTTCTTTTTCTTAGGCTTGAAGATGTCAGGAGATTTGCCGCTGAACATCAACATAAAAGAACCACGATGGGATCAGAGTACATTTATGGGCAGAGCCCAACACTTCTTCATGGTGACAGATCCAAGAAATGTGTTGCTGTCAAGTGAGGTTCTGGAGGATGCCAAAGTCATTGTGGAGAGTTACAGGTCAACCTGGGTTTTACTAAAAGTGGGTGTTTAGGGGGGATTTAAATACTATTACAGCAAACCTGTGACAATGTCAGAGGTGCATTAATTACAAAACTTTGAGATGATTTGAATGTCATTGTACTTATTAGTTTACATCCTAAGATTGGAAAATGAATTGCACAATTTTTGCACAATTTCTAATGATATCTCTCCTTGTTTGTGCTGTATTATATGCAAGACTACATCTGGTAATTGGTAACCATGTGAATGTGACTGCAGGCTTTAGCATCTGTCCTTATTGTTACATTACTTTAAGGGGTGTGTGTACTGTGAATGAAAGACACAAGTACATTGTGAGTTGAAAACTGGTTTTCATTTTAAACACCACTGTATGTGGAGCGTGTAAACAATGTCTGGTAGCTGTCTAGAGGAGGAAGTCGGTGTGGCATGCTACTGTTGAGGTGCTAATATAGTCAACCTCTCTATCTTTCTACACAGGCAGGGTGTGTTAAAACCAGGACTGACCGAGGATCAGTTATGGAGGGCCAAATACATCTATGACTCTGCCTTCCATCCAGACACAGGCGAGAAGATGCTGCTGGTTGGACGAATGTCCGCACAAGTCCCCATGAACATGACCATCACAGGCTGTATGCTTACATTCTATAGGTAAGGACATTTCATTTTCTACATCATAAAGAGCGACACTCAATTACTGTTGTTGAGATAATCCTGCTTTTAAGAGTACATTAAGCTTAAAATGCACAAGTTAAGACTGGGAAAAGGAGAAGGGAAAGAAGGGGTTAATTCTTGTAGGCCTGGCAAAAATATTATTGCTCTGAGTCATCCACAAATGAGTCACCATGGAAAAAGACTTATTTCTCATCCAAGTTTTGTCAGGGCTGCTTCATTCTGGTTGCACTGTTTTGTGTTTCTTGTGGGGTTTTTAACAAATAAAATATACACAATTTCCCAAGTCATCAAAATTGTATTAATTATTTTCTTAATGTTTTCATGTTTATAAAATGTCTGTAATAATATGACTTAATAATACTACTACTAATAATAATAATATTGAAACTAATGCAATAGATAATGCAACATTTTAGTGGGGCTTTTATAAAAGAGTTATTGATATTGAATGTTGCACTTTTTTTCTTCTGTTATGAATTATTCCACACACAAAAATACATTGTCTGCCCATGACTCCAGGACGACTCCAGCAGTTGTGTTTTGGCAGTGGGTCAACCAGTCCTTCAATGCCGTTGTCAACTACACAAATCGCAGTGGAGATGCACCAATCACTGTAAAGTATGGAGAATATTTTATCTATTTTAAGTCTAGTTTTTATTTCTGAAGCAATGTCTCATGTCAAACAATCCCTTGATGGTAAAACTACACTCCTGTACCTGCACCAGCATCCTGATAGAAGTTGTGGGACCATATGATGGTAATCATGTAAATTAAAAGCATATTTTAGGTAGTAAATATGTTTTATTTGAAAAGTTTTTGCTCTTTGGTATATTGTAAAATCAGGAAGCATAATGTGAATATACTCTAAATCCTTATTTTTTGCTTAAGAGTACATTGCAAATTGAGTAAAGGGAAGACATGAACTCCAGATGATGACTCTCACACTTAATTTGACTTGGTGGCAACTAAAACCTTGTTTAATTTTAATTTGATTTGTTAATCTGAAAAATTGAGGTGTATGAGATGTTCTTAAGCTTAAGTTAAGTAAAGCCACTTTTTGCCAACTCATGTCTTGTGCTCTCATAGGTCAGATATTTAGTAGGCTAACAACTAATTGGCGATCTCCTTTGGTCATGTCTTTGTATTTTGTTCACATGATAATTGTTGATTGCCAATTAAATATTGACTCACCCCTTACCAGGCTCTTATGTTGGTGGCCTATCAGAAAGATAGAAACAGTCTTAAATTGTTTACTGTGAACAAGGATACAAACTCATTCTGCAGTTTCTGAAGTTAAATAGTTAAGCATTCTCTGCAAATAACTGTTAGTGCTCCTTTGTTCACAATATATCTGTGTGTCCTTTATCTTGTGATTTTTACAGTCAACTCGGAGCAGCCTATGTCAGTGCCACCACTGGAGCTGTAATCACTGCTCTAAGCCTCAAGTCACTAACAAAGGTGACCTTTTTTTAAATCTACCATATCACATCACTTATCCTGCAGTAA
This sequence comes from Lepidarchus adonis, assembly GCA_037576955.1. Classification (NCBI taxonomy): domain Eukaryota; kingdom Metazoa; phylum Chordata; class Actinopteri; order Characiformes; family Lepidarchidae; genus Lepidarchus; species Lepidarchus adonis. Next base: position 13,746,564 of record JBBIGC010000145.1, read on the forward strand.
GCAGGATTTCCTTAGCAACTTTGGCAACATTATGTTTATAAGAAGGTGTAAAATTTTTCTAGAACAAACCCGTGATTGAATTGATCCCTCCTAGGTAAGCTGTACTGTGATAATCCAGACAGAGTATAGAAAATATCATACTCTAAGTATTTTTAAAGAAATTGTGTTCGCATCCTGAAACCATTCTGTATATAAATGCCATTTTTGTCCTCTGATGTCACACTGAACATATTAAACATTTTGCCTAATTGGGCTTATACATGCAAGTAGCATGTAAATTAACATTACTGGTAACACAAAAAGTTGACGTGACTGTAAACAACTGAAAATGGGCCTGATATTTTTTTAGTTCTTGCCTTGTGTTAGTTCTTGTCCTGTTGTAATACCATGGAATTTTCTGGGAATCACCTGAAATATGCATGATCAGGCCAAAGTTTAGTGAAAACACAGGGGTACTTGTATGAAGAAGCTGTTGTTTGTGTCAATGTGATGATGATTGCAAAGTATATATAAATACTCTTATAGCATTATGTATGAAATGTGTTAATTTGTTAAAGGATGCTGTAGTAAGCATTACTTTATATTTTATGTGTCACTAAAACAACTTTATCTGTCTCCAGCGTCTGCCAGCTATTATTGGCCGGTTTGTTCCTTTTGCTGCAGTAGCAGCAGCTAACTGCATTAACATTCCTTTCATGAGACAAAGGTAAGGGCTAGTCCATAAGCTGCTAGTCATTTATGATGTCTTGCAAAAAACTGACGACACTCAATATCTTTTTGTTTTTGCTTTTACACCAGAGAATTAAAGTATGGTATTCCTGTCACTGATGAAGAGGGTAATCGTCTGGGAGAGTCTGCTAACGCTGCTCAGCAGGCCATTGCACAGGTGGTGGTGTCCCGAATCGGAATGGCAGTGCCAGCCATGGGTACAGACATTTAAATACTTTTGAAAATTATCTGATACTTATTTTTACCAAATCTGTTTCAAACATGTATCACTTTATCTTGGATAATCTGGGTAATCAAGTTCATCGTGACCAGTGAAATGTTACAGCCATCTGTGTTCGCTAATAACTGACCTCTGAAGGGTGGTAGATGAACAACTGCAATGTAAGGCACTCCTTTTGTAAATGGCTAATCAGGAATGTGACCTTGAATACAGTCAAACCCAAGCCTCTTGCCATGAAAGGCTGCAGGACGAATTTCTTTCCATGTTATTTACCTTATTAAGCTGCCAACCTTGACCCTTGTCCTCACAATAATGTGCAAAGTATGAGGTGTATGAATATCTCCATCTATAGCTCATCAAACTTGGGTCCTTGTTAGAGGTATAGCCTAGAATGCAGTCAGTCGTGCTAATTCTATAGGCCGCTGCGCTTATTGGGTGGGTGACACTAATGTTCGATAGACCAATCACTGATGCAGCCTCTGTCTGGTTGGTGTCTGGACCAATCAACACAGGAAACTTTGCTGTTTGACTTACAGGTGGCAACATTCTCTCAGCCAAAAGCTAAAATGGCAGAACGTCTCAAGTGAGTTAAATCACTTGTGTTTGGGGAAGCATGCTGAGCTTGAAGCATTGCTGGAAATATGGTTTTCGTCTGCTAGATCGCAAAATGTGACCATTACTGATGTTTTACATGAAAAACCAAACAGTTTGGCGCTGAACTAGGAATTTATCAATTTTCAGTACTCAAATAGTTGGCTATGTTGTTTCAAGGCCACGCACAGCGCAGTGAGTCAAGTCATTTGTGGTGAAATTTCAGAGGTTTTTAATTTTTAACTCTTACAAACAGAGTTTGACTGTACATGGCGTTTTTCAATTTATTCCTGTAGATTTATTCCATACTCCTCTTGTATGCATTCTTTTTTTGATGGTGAACCAGAATGTGTTCATTTACCTATAAATAATTGACAATAACAAAATCCATACTACTTTTTTGAGTCACCTTGTCTTTAAATGCACACTAAATAAGTGCATTTAATTCAGTTCCTGAAACATACCCTCTTTCTCTGTGTTCAAAATATAGCTATTCCTCCAGTCATCATGAATTCCTTGGAGAAAAAGGCCTTCATGAAGGTAACACCACAAGCCTTGAATTTCTATTTTAGTTTTTCTTATTAAAGATGAAAGCATTACAGCTCTGCTTCTTTTTTCTGTCCACAGCGCTTCCCAGTACTTAATGCACCTGTGCAGGTTGGGCTTGTTGGGTTATGGTGAGTTCCACAAGCATTTACACATGTAGAGTAAACCGAATGATTGCCTTGATCACAGCTAATAATGTTGTGCTTCTTCACTATCATAGTTTGGTGTTTGCCACTCCATTGTGCTGTGCCCTGTTCCCACAAAAGAGGTTAGTGCTTTTTATAAACACATTTTTCCTTCATTCTAACGTTGGGGGCCTTGATAAGTTGTTGGTACCCCTTGCTGCTGTAATGATGCTTGTTGTATGTATCTGTATGCAGTTCTATGAAGGTGAGCAGTCTGGAGCCTGACCTGCAGGAGAGTATACGACAGAATAGTCCTCACACAACAACCGTTTATTTCAACAAAGGCCTGTAGGGGGCTCTCTCTCCCTCTCTCTATCCCATAGTGCTACATTCTGCTATAATAAGATTTTAGTGGGCACAAGTCAAGAGTAAATATTATATATGTATATTTTTTTGTCTAAAATACATAATCTCTACTTTCCCTGAAGAAAATATGCAATCCTGTTTATTGTCGTTAAATCTATACAGTAGTAGATGCAGTGATTTGCCTAGTTTGAAGTGGTATTTTAAGGTTGTTAAGTGTTTTGAGGTTGATACTGTTGAAATTAATGCTGCTTTGATGAGCATTGAGTTTGCCCGTTGTGTACTAAAGGATCTATTTAACATTGATGTGCAGTGTCCCAAAATTTGTTTTACCTCAATTGTATTTACCTTTTTTATTATTTGCTGCAAGAACATTTGAGCAGTGTGTATCTCGGTTAAAAGTTTTATTGTTTAGGGCTTTACAACTAAGGTTCTATTAACCAAACATCTGTAGCTAGAGAACACTCAAAGCTATGAGCAAAAATTAGTTTGTGACATCCATTTCTACCTTATCTATTCAACCAGTATATTATGAATACTCCTGTATGTGCCATGAAAAGTGCACTTAACCTTTAAGTTAAGGAGGAGGGGGTTGCTGCAAAGAATGTGTAGACTCTTCTCAGTAAGCACATCCAAATCTAAATGTTTAGGTGACTGTTCTGTTTGTCGATTATATCTGAAGGCTAGAAGTCAGTGTGTGTATCTAAGCTCTAAGCCTTATGAATAGTTCAACTAATCTTATTAATGCATATGCACAGTTTAGCTCTTTAACTGAATGTGAGTGAAGAATGTAATGTGTAGTGTTGCCAGCTTGATTTAAAATGGTGTAGTACCATTCTGTCTATGGTTTTCTGAGAATAAATGTGTCCTGGAAACAGATTGTTATTTATCTGTTGAGGAAGAGCATGTCTGACAGATGGAAAGGCCATGCTTATATACAAATTACTGCCAGTGAAATTGCCAGATTGGACCATTGTAGGCAATTGGACTGCTGGTCTTTGGATGGCTATAATTTCACTTCAGTGTACAGCACTACTCTTTGTACCATTCATGGCTAGTGAATATTGTACTTCTTGTACCTTTAACACAGGGTATTTGTTGTGTAATAATATGAATATACAAATATAAAAACCTGTGTTGCAGTGTATATTTGTTTAGATACAGCCTTGTTAGAATCACTCCACATGCTCATTCATAGGTCAACTCCATTATTGCTGTAATACGCAATAACAAATGTAAATTCATATTTATTTATGAAATATTTATTTCTTGCCATTAGAAGAATATTGTACTATTGTACCAAAAATGCATCTGAAGAACTTGTTATAGCTTGAGCATACATGATCAAATCTGTTTCAAGAAGTATTGTGAGATGACGTTGTGTTGTTTTGTCAATTGCTTCTGTGGATGCATTTAACAACGCTGCAGTGTTTCCTTTTGCTCTACCCCTAGAAACATTGTAAATGTGTGATCAGATGGACTGTATTTAGGAAACCTTTGCTCTTTATGCCAACAGAAAGGCAGCAGAAGTTCCTACTATTAACTTTGTGCTCCCCAATTTATAGGCATGTAATGTACCACACAATGTCTTGTTTTAATGAACTGAATGTTGTTTATCTTATGCACAACTGACTTCTTCTAAACAAAGACATTTCCTGGGATTATAGAGGTTAATGTTAAATGCACAACAGGCACAAGGATGCTGCACTACATAGAAAAAGCACAGTAGGTCACAAGCTTGACTTGGAATGATAGGTTAGTTAATGCACATTTGACTTGAGATTTACACTGATAGAATGTTTTTAATTTAATCATTTTAAGCCATCATTTACAGCCTTTACTTTAGAACTGCTACTAAATGAGTTTCAGTACAAATTACATCTGCTTTAAATGGGATTTTATGGTTTGGAGGACTTCAGGAGTCTCTAGACACTGTCTTGACCAAAAAGATATTACCATTTCTAAACTATTCGTATCTAAACATTCATTAGAGAGTAAAGAACCATTTAGGAGCTGAAATAAGGACATGTATATCCTTTATTATGAAAGACCATTCTGATTGTTTATACATCGATGGTCTTCAGGCAGTCAGCTAATGTTTTATGACTAGGCCAAAATCTGTTTTCTTTTGTTAAGATTCTTTAAACTGTGTTTTGAGATTTACTCAAGATGCTGATTATTGTGTATTGGGGAGCCCATGAGGTTTGTCCAACAGTTTTCAAAACATGTAAATCCTTTAACAGTACTGGTGCTTTTTTCCCCCCATTTTGTATTCTGTTCACAATTTTCTTACCTGTGTCTTTTGTATTTATGTAGGACAGAATAATAAAGAGTTTAAAATTTAATTGGGGTGTAACATGACTTTTCTGTAAACAACCAGGAGGCAAATACAATTTCACACCAGTGTTCTTAAATACTCATTTTTTAAATTATATGAATACTCAGAGTAAATATTAAATGAATTCCACTGCTACACTTTAGAAATCTATAATGAACTGTTTTCCTCAGTGAAATTGTGTACAAGAGCCTAATCTTCATTGGCATTTCAAAAATAAAGAAAATGTAGTGTTTCTGCTATGTTTTTATTGCAACTGGCATATCCCACCTGCTTCAGAACTTTTGGATATCCACTAACCAGAACTTGTAAGCATGAAAGAATGCATTATGCATCAAATCTGCTCTCTCCCTGGGGAGTTTTAAGTCAGACTGTCATTAAAACACACCAATCAAGTCACAAGTCCAGCAGCAGACAGCCAGCAGAACAGACTGAGTGAAGAACCACACTATACAACATAGCCATTCCTAAAGTGCAAAAACACCTTATTAATGTGGCAAACAAAATATACACAGTACCTGAATGGAAATTAATAAGTAATTGAAGTCACTTCAACAGGGAAACTTAGTCCCTAACATTACTCAAGTAGTGTTCAGCAAAACCTGAGCTTTTCTCTCCGTTTACAGCATTAGTTCACACTAAAATGAGGTGTGATGTGTAAATGCTTACTCTATTGTTCTGATTTTTAAAAAAAACATTCAATTTACTATTTAATTACTAACATTCTCTAGATCAATACTTACATTAAAGCTAATCTACTTTTCCACCACTATTTTCTTAGCTGCCTCCAAAACAGACTCATTGCTGACTTTGTCACCAAACTCCTTTTCCCGGTGCTCTAGAAGAATTCCCTATAGACGAAACAAAATTAAAAGTTGGAAATCAGTGAATGAGTGTGTCTTAGCATTAATTAAAATAATAATAACAATTTTGTTCAAATAGAATGTCAAATGCCATTGTCCAATAAACATCACCTGCTTGCCAGATCCTATGACAAATACCCCACCCAGGATGAAGCCCTCTCCATTCATGTTGCCCTGGTGTCCTGACTTCCATGCTCTAATGAAGTTCTGCCACACTCCTAGACGAACGAAGCCAAGGCCTCCCATTTTCCTCTGGCATGGTCCATAGAACACTTGCTGTAACACAAGCAGTTCAGTTCACATTTTCTTTTTGCTATCTGCAAAGCATTTCTACACAAAATGAAAACAAAGCAAAGCATTTTTTCCTTAGTATTCTCTTTTTTTTCTAAATTTCAAAAACATGACTGGACAACATGATTCCCAACCTTTTCATCCAGAAAAACATCCCCAGCAAAGTGGGGTCTGAAATCCTGAATCTCTGTTCCAATGTCCTCTTTGACAACTGCATACAGAGGAACCCCAAGCTGGTCAAGCTGGGGTTTCAGAGAGGATAGCTCAGAGGCCTCCTGAAAGAACAAACCAGAAATGAGCATTGGCATCTTCAAAAAACTGAAATACAGGAGAATGTGCAAAAATTACCTCTCTGCACAAAAATCATCCAGGTCGTCGTACAGCCATGATCACTGCACCAGACTTCTCCCATAGACTTCCTGCTTTAAATGTCTTCTCATCTGCCAGTGGAAATAATCAATAAAATAAATCTAAACTTACAGGTACGTTAGGTTTATGAAATTAAGAACATCTGCCCTATGCATGTCCTCCAAAACAAAGATACACCCTGTGATATACAGATGAAAATGAAATGTCTTTGACCTCCTAGAGTGGTTCTGAGATCAGCATCTTCCAGGAACTCTAGACTGGCCTGTTTAGGCTTGGTCAGGAAAAAATCAGTGTTGGCAAGGATTATTCCTGCAATGGCAGCACCTACAGCCCCAAGGCCCAGGGACCACATGCCCATGGCAAGTTTCTCCCCCTCCAATATTGGTGGTGATTCTGCAATAGCAGGACAAGATGAGAGAAGGTAACAAAAACATTTATTTCAGCAAATATGGAATACTTAGTAACTGTGTGGTCAAGGTTGTTCATCATTTTAATCTTTGACAGATGAAAACAGTTTTTCCCACTTTTCAACTAGAGAGCTTAAATAAACAGCTTGATCTCAACCTCATTCAATGTTCTCTTACACCTACCTTCTCATTTTGAATAAATCAAAATCCTACACCAAACACATGTGGAGGAAGGACTGTAGAGGGGGCTGGAGCAGTACCTTTGGATTCATGGAAGGTGGGCTGACTGTTCCTGCCATTCTCAGAAGGTTGTCGATTAGTTGAAAAGGCACGAATGCTGACAGCACTGAACACTGGTGACTTTATGCATGCCTTGCACCTTGTGAAGTTATGTGCCTCATACTTCAGGAGCGGTTTGTTCATTAAAATCTGTGGGGTCTTATCTGGGCATGATCTTGCTGGCCAGTGGGGTTCCACTGCAGTGAGCTTCAAGTTATTCAATCTTGTTTTGAACGCACTATTCACGAGAAGTGCATAGTTTCCTCTTCCCAACACCAGAGCTGCTCGCTTGAGCTGTACATTGGCTGCACGTATAGAGACCATCGCTGGCATCCACAGTGGGTTTAGCAGCTCGGGTCTCATTAATGCATAATGTGGTGGAGGAAGCACTAGAAAGGAAAGTGGAAAATGAACTCCATGCGTGAGATGACGCAGTCGTGAAGTATTCCTAAATGAAGCGGTTTGTGACCTGTACTGACACAGCACTCATTTACAGTCGGCTGCTCAGACTGAGTTTTGTTCAGTCTGTCGTTTATTAACACTGATTAACGATCCCCTGACCTTGAGTGACGCCGCATAACAGAACAGACATAAGAGGTACTTCCAGCTAAACCGACTAGTAGCAGCTAACAGGGGAATTAACAAACTAACAAAAGCTAAAAGTTGTAAAAAGTCGTATAACGCAGGGTAAACACATTTTAAGAGTCCAGAAAGTTAAACCTAATACATTGTTTTGTCATGTCTCCTTCTGACAGGTCACTGAACAGTGCAGTCAGTCATTGAGAGCTCGGGCTAAGCTAACGCGCGCGCGAAGTCCAGTAGAAACCCTAACGACTGTCTAAACAGAAGCTGCCTGGTTTAAACGAGGGCGCGATGTGAGAGTCAAACTGGCATTATCTTTACCGTCGCCATATAAATATAAAGTTAAAGATACTTACAGTGTGTTGGTCAGCGAAATGTCTACTAATCTCTGCGGGAGTTATGTAAAGTAGTGCAGCAGTAATGAGGCAGACGCGACTGGTAGATTTCCGACACGTTGAACAGGCCGATAAGAGGCGACAGGCACCGATCTGACGTGACGATGCGGGGAAGCTAGATGGATATATTTAAGGGGTTAATATAAGCAGATTATGAAGTTTAAACAATTTAACCATTTGTCATTCTGCGCAGGTGCTTCTTTTATTAAATGCGCCGCTTCTCTCAACAGCTCCGGACACGCTCAGTTTAGGCCTGGGGCAACTTTTCCTCTTCTTAATTATTATAGGTAATAAGATTAATACTGCCATCTGCTGTTTCGGGGTATATTGACGGGCCATGTTTTGATCCATTATTCGGGGATCTATTTGTCTTGACTTGCTGTACAGGATAACCAATCAGATGTTACACTCGGATGACGAACCGCAGTGACAAATAAAATTAATTCATGATGTGCTAAACGCTGCCAAAATTAAATACATTGTGAAATAGAGTTAGGGTTAGTTTATTTCCAAATGTAAATAATTAATGATGCATTTAAATAGTGATATTTTTATTTCCCATTTTAAGTATTTAATGACACATTTAATTATTTATAATTATTTATCTGTATATTTGCCTTTTTAAAATAATAACACATTTAATTATTTTCTTATTGACATATTTATTCATTTAACTTTGGCACTCCTAGACCTACATAGGGCGGTCACGCCAATATGAGAAATAATCATGACTTACTGTCACATAATCATGACTTACTGACACATAATCATGACTTATTATCTCATAATTATGTTATATAATAATAATTAACTTATTATGTCAGTCACGACTTACTGTCAAATAATCACTTATTATCATGACTTTTTAATAATCATGACTTATAATCATGACTTACCGTTACATAATCATGACTTATTATCTCATTATCATGACTTACTGTCAAATAATCATGACTTATTATCACAAGTGTTACATAATCATGACTTATAAACATGACACTGTCAAATAATCATGACTTATTATCATGACTGTTTAATAATCATGACTTATAATCATGATTTACTGTCACATAATCATGACTTATTATCTCATAATCATGACTTATTATCACAACTGTTACATAATCATGACTTATAATCATGACATTGTCAAATAATAATGACTTATTATCATGACTTTAATAATCATGACTTATAATCATGACTTTCTGTCACATAATCATGACTTATTATCTCATAATCATGACTTACTGTCACATAATCATGACTTATTATCTCATAATCATGACTAAGTGTCTAATAATCAACTTATTATCTCAGTCACAACTTACTGTCAAATAATCATGACTTATTATCGCGACTGTTTAATAATCATGACTAATAATCATGACTTACTATCTAATAATCATGGCTTATTATATCATAATAATGACTTACTGTTTAATAATCAGCTTATTATCTCAGTCACAACTTACTGTCAAATAATCATGACTTATTATCACAATCATAATTTACTGCTTAATGTCTCATAATTATGACTTACTGATGTGTGACTTGGTACCTATACATCAGCATTTGAAATGTTACCAGCATGCAATAGGAGCAGTGTGATAACTTATGATTTACTACTGATTTGCTTACAAGCATCAGTACGTTGGGGCCTAAAAAGGATTGTTTATATTTGTGGTAGTGGTTTACTAAATAACTAATGCAACTACTTAGACCATCAAAGTTTTGTTTCCACCCACAATCACTCAGTGAAAATCTGTATTTTATTTAATAATTGTGTTAACATTGATTTACAGGTCACAGGGCCAAAGTGAGTAGTGCAGTACAGTCCTTACCTGGTCGTGGGATTAATTGTTATTTTTATGGGAACAGGAGCAGGAGCAGAGAATCAGGAGGCTGCTGCTGGCCACTGTAGAGAGGAATGTGCTGAGAGGGGGCAGCACTGATACCCCACCCGAGTCTGCAGCTGCTGCTGCTGCTGCATTCCAGTACTGAGCCATCATGAGGAGCTTTCTACTTTCTGCTTTCACCCAGTTTCTCAGCAATTGCTTAACTTAACCTTATGGTAATGAGGGAAAATCCTCAGTGAGGTGTGCTAATGCATATGAAGGTTTTTAAAAAGCAAATATTAATGTATTACCTTTGATTATGTAAATTTGTTTAGAATTTAAAGATTATTTGTGAGTTTACAGAAATTACAAGATCAAAACTATATTGGTAACACCCTGAGGCAAATACTGACGTGACCAGGTTAGGTTCGTTAATAACAGTGCCATTATACCTCCACAGGTCATTGTAATAACAGGTACTATATGTTTGATGTCATTACCTTAAACTATCATATAACATAAAACCCATGACACCAAACACTGTAGAATCTGTCCTGACAGTTACCAGTAACGGTAACAAGACACTGTTATATTAATGACAGCATATGACATATGCCATGACATATTACATAGCAGGGTTCAGATGAAGGGCTTCTGAAGAAAGTTTGAAAAATAACAGAAAATACTTTGTAGTAGGTAGTGTACAGCCCTGTATATTGCTATCGTCAAAACTATTAACGCATGAGGAATGAGATCTTAGATGCATTTCTTGTTAGTCGTAATAAGGGTCTATCTCTGTCTTCAGGCCAAGTTTAGGATGCATGTTATGTTCCAGCTGTTTGGTTCACAGCATGTCCTGCTGACTGGAACTGCCCCAAAGCCCCACCCTGCTGGATCACTTCACCGGTTTCTAGGACCATGCCCTTTTTATGGGAGTGTTTGGCATAAAGTCCTATCAGCACTAAAGACATCTGTCCCACCTCCTGAAGGGCTCAGTATAGGTCAGCCATTGGATAGGGCACTACACTCCTCCGTCAGCTCAGTGGTCTGTCAGATGGGCGTGCAGGCACATCCAACAGGAAACAAAAGAGAATGCCAAGCGTCAGGAAAGTTCAGGAATATCTGATATTACTGTATTTATTTAGCTGGAGAGATATGTTGTGACTTATGTAGTTGACCTGTTTCCATTGACCAAGTGCACTGCCTTAACTTTGTGAAAACAGTAATAAATGGAGCTGGAGACAGGCAGGATTAAGCTGCCGTTCAGTCACACTGTGCAGGACTGTCAAAGTCAGCCTTGAACTTTAGAAAATGGGACAAGTGCATATAACCTGCCCAATAGTTCATCTCATTCTGTGAAGTGATTGCTGGCAGTGACATCAGACACCAAGAGTATTTAAAAATAATTTATAAATAATCACCAACAACCTTTCAATTCCACGAGATTAGTAAAACCGTTAGCACGTTCATCATTTGTTGTATATTGTGGTGAATTTTTTCATAATTGTTTTTTTTTCTACAATAAATGTTCTTCAGTGAGTATTTTACGTGCATGAACATAATAAATATAAATACATATTTATATATGCTTTGCTAGTAAAAAAAAAAAAAAAAAAGGTCTCACCTTTCTGTTCAGCCTCCCTCAAAGTTCAAATTCAGAAGTTTCATATCTCTGCAGGTTAGAGTTCAAGGAAATGTTGCACTTTGTATCATCCTCCAACCTCACAATGCAAAGTTGCCCGAAGCTGAGAACACACTTTTAAAAATATAATAAAAATAATAAAAATCTTATGGCAATATATATTCTTTGGTAATACTTATATCTAAATCTATTTGAATTCTCACATAATGGACCTACTACTGGGGATTAGTCATACTTCATGTTGACAGTTAGGTCAGTGAAATATTGGCAAGGCCACAAGACTGATATGGTTATCTTTCTACTTAAAACAATTTTGTCTGTTGTAGAAAAAATTGCTTTGGTCAGTCATTAACCTCTCGTTTTAGCGTCCAGCTTTCCATCCACCTATTATTTGAGCTTTGCTTGTGTTACTCAGTGGCAGACTGTTTTTTATATAAGCATGATGCCAAATCAAATAGCAATGTACCATTTCAGGGTCAGAGCAGCAGAGTGGTGTCATTTTGAGCCACTAAACCAAAGTCCAACAAACATTTTGCTTTAGTCAGTGGGCAGGCAAGAGCTTTCAACAAATTGCATTTCACCACCAGATATTCACTACCAAAATAAATCTTGAAAAGAGGTAATGGAAGCTGGCAAGGACTTACCATTTCATACATGGCCACACCCACAGCTTTACAGTATTGTTTAGATCATACCTGTCATTGAAGTTACTATAGTGCATTTAACCGTGAACATTTTGCCCAAACAAACATAAGAAATCTGTAAACATCTGCTTCGCTCTGCTGACTGCTGACAGCCATGTCTTACTATCAGTTCTATTATACCCATCCTGTAATTATGTTAACCAGACACTGTGTGTTAAAACCACAACATTGCTCATATAATATGTTGCAATTATTTTCTGTTTGCTGGTTGTCATGAATTTTCTTCAGTGTAAACAACATAGGATCAGAGTGACACACTGAACCTCAGTGGTCAGGTTTCACTATGCTATGTCCACATACCCTAGAGCTGCCCTAAGCCCAGACTGCAAGGGGTTAACAGCACGCTTCTAAAACTTTGAATCCCCTCCCTCCAACAACTCCCCCTGGAATGGTCAGCCCCTCTGGTTCACATGACGCATATGTATATGTGTGTGTGTGTGTGTGTGTGTGTGTGTGTGTGTACGTGCTTATTCTCCTGGCCATATATAGGAGCATGTTTGGTTAGAGAGCTGTTGATAATCAGTGATCTGACTGCAAATCTCTCTCTTTCTTTGTCTCTTCTTCCCTCCAGGCCTTACATACAGCCTGTGAGGAACATAAAGAACTCTGCATTCTTGGCCCACTTCAGCTGCAGTTGGAAAGCATTTATAAGTCCTCGCACAGTCACCCTGCAAATATGGAAGGACTGAATGACTTTCACGAGGATGGTTCCTTCATGTTCACATCCGAGTCCGTGGGAGAAGGGCATCCGGGTGAGTCTTCATCTACACTTCTATTTTCTATTATCCCTGAGCTTCTGATCAACCTACTGTGTTGAAAAAATGTCTGTCTAAAAGCTTCATTTGCTCTAAACAGTACTATAAAAACCTGCACATGTGCTGACTTGAGTAATATGACATATTGATAAAGCAATTTCAAGCCATCTGTAGTGAAGCTGATTTTTATTCACCTGTGTGGTCCCATAAAAGCAATTCCATAGCTGGTACTGCTGACACTGCACTCCACTTGCCTCAGCATGTGCTTTTTGAAAGGTTTGAGAAGGGTAGTAGTGATTTAAACCCTCTTGCATAACAGAAGTAATTTGGTTAAATCAGAGGCAGATTAAGAGAATGGTGTAATTAAATTGCCAACAATAACCTGTCATTAATATTGTGCCTACACAGTGAATCATGTGCAGAAAGGTGGCATATGGTTGGTTTCGGAAGCAGGCCAGGACAGGTGGCTCATGCCTAAACTGATAACACATTCACCCTATAGCACGCTCAGCTGGCATTTCATTCAGCTAGTACTAGTGAACCGCTCACAAACACCCAGTCTCATAGTCCAGTGTTATATTACATTGCACTACAAGACTAGTATCTAAAAGTCCTATTGACCTGCTAAAAATACTCCAGCATTTACTCATAATGTACAAATAGCACAACGCAACTGTAAATGCAAAATGCAAAAGATCATTTTTGATGGCCTCACTGCAGAGTCTGGCATAATGTTTACTGTGGAAACATATTTCATGCAGTTTTTGGACTCTTCTGTGGGAATGTGCCAGACTTCACTTTTCTTATCTGCTGTTGCCTCATGCTGCAAGGCCCCCACACTTAAAGCATAGGCTGAATGATTGACGTCCACCTCTACTGTCGCACTCAGAACTTTAAGTTAGAATAGTATTTTTCCTTTTTGAATTCTTGAATAGTGAAAAGTGTAAGAAATATAAAGCCCTTTTGTACTATTTGTCAACCTTTGACATTAAGTCAATAAGGCATTGCTGTGGGGATCTACATAATCTATAACTATTCCACACAGCAGTTTTGGTCCAATTATACACATGCAGCACAGCTAACTGATTCTGCTGAAGTACTGTGCAGGCATTGGAGGTCAAAGAGGCTTGTTATTGTCAGTGTTTCTGATGTAACTCACATAAGTTGTTGCCTCAGTGCAGAATGGATGGAGTGTGCCTGAAAGCAGAGGGCATTGTCCTGCAGTGCCGCTCGCCTGTGGCATCCCTTTAGTGAGACACCTTTGTTTGGTAAAAGCAACAATTCACAGCATGACAGACCCTGGAATTGAACTGGAGTACAATAAGAGAAGTTAAATGTTTTAATATTTTAGTCATTATCTTTGTCATTTGTTCCCCATAATTATAAAAAATAATAAATACATGTTACACTGTTTTGATTATGTCCAGATCTCTCAAGTGGAGCCTCAGCCAGTCTGCAACGTTTTTCATGTAGTTGCTGAATAAGCCTTAGGATGTAATAAACTTGGGAAATTAAGGGGTTCAATTGCACCGTGTGCTTCTTTCAAGGCCTGCATCAGTGCATTGCAAAGATGAACTCAATGACACTAACTAATGTGTAGTAATGTCCAGTCACATTTGCTGCTTAGTTCATAAGCCACAGTCCGGATAGCAAAGCCTCTGTTATCTGTTTAAACCCTTTTGTTATGCTGTATGCATTGCCTCCTGTCTGCAGATAAAATCTGTGACCAAATCTCTGATGCTGTGCTTGATGCACATTTGAAGCAGGACCCTGATGCTAAAGTGGCCTGTGGTAAGTCTATAAGAATCTATAAGTGTCACTGTGATCTTCACTTAGTAATTTGGTGTGTGGTCATTATACAGAAAAAAAAACAATGAAAAGTGAATATATCACAGAAATGTGAAACAGTTACAGTTTAAGCAGGTAATTAGTCAATCTATAATAGAATCCATCTTGAAAGTTCTTTGCAAGTCCATGATTCTCATTAGGGTTTTTTCCCCTTTTTTCCTTCTGTTTGCCATCTGTCCATCTGTTACACAGTAAATAGGACACCTAGTTCTAGATGAAGATTCACTATTCACTATTCATAGATTCTGCTAAACTAGACAGATTCTGGCTGGAATGCAATGATTTATTTTTGTGTTGAGGATGAGCCCTTTATTTTGTTGATCTTTAACAATAGAGACAGTGTGTAAGACCGGTATGGTGCTTCTGTGTGGTGAGATCACATCCAGTGCTAATGTGGACTACCAGCAAGTCGTAAGAGACACCATCAAACACATTGGTTATGATAACTCTGATAAAGGTAAGAACACACAAATAACATTAATTCTATCTACTTTGTGGTCTGTTTGATAATCTGCTGTCTTGTTCCTCACTCATACCTCATTAACTTCTTTGTTCTCAGGTTTTGATTATAAGACCTGCAATGTATTAGTGGCTCTAGAGCAGCAGTCTCCTGATATTGCACAGGGGGTCCACATTGACAGGCATGAAGAGGACATTGGAGCTGGAGACCAGGTAATAACTCAGCAGATAAGACTGAAGTAATAGTGAGCCATAGAGAATTAAGCGTTAGCTATAACTGCAATAGAAAATTACTGTTAACGTTCCTCTTTTGCAGGGTCTGATGTTTGGTTATGCCACTGATGAGACAGATGAGTGCATGCCTCTAACCATCGTCCTTGCCCACAAGCTTAACTCCAAGATGGCTGAACTCCGTCGCGACGGCACTATCCCTTGGCTTCGTCCAGACTCTAAAACACAGGTTAAAAAGACAATTGTGATAGCAGGTGTTCCCACAGTGGTGACAGAATGTCATGTTTAGAGACCACTTATCCCTAAAATGTACAGGCTTCGAGGTAACAACTAAAGCTGACCATGAGTTTCAGTAACTTATCAGATGTTGTGGTCTTCATACCTCTTTGTTGGCCAACTGTTGCAATTCCTGTAGAGATGGCAGGTTTGTGGCGGCATCTTTTTATGTCCTGAGATAAAAATGACCCTCAGAATGACGTCCAGGGGCCACGGTCCCCACAGTAGGTTAAATGTCTGCCTGTCAGTTTCAGCTGGGCCATAAGAACATACCAGCAACCCAAGATGGCATACTATCTGGAAGATGAGACCTTTGCTATTTTGGAGTTCTTGACATTTTCGTACTGGAGACAGAGAAATGCTTTAAGGGTTTAATGTTTGTAGTATATGGCCCCCAAGTGGCTGATCCGGTGTAGCAGAGTCCCTGTAGATACTTAGCAAGATTCTGTCTGTCCTTCTTTTAATGAGAAAGGTGAAAATTGATCTTGCAATTACCCTCTTCTGATTCTTTATTCCTACAGGTCACTGTACACTACAAGCAGGAAAATGGAGCTGTCATCCCACTGCGTGTGCACACTGTAGTCATCTCAGTCCAGCACGATGATCTCATTTCACTGGAGGAGCAGCAGAGGATTCTGAAAGAGAAGGTCATCAAGGCTGTGGTACCAGCTAAGTACCTTGATGACAAGACCGTGTACCATCTCCAGCCCAGTGGTCGCTTTGTTATTGGAGGACCCCAGGTGAGCTTTGTTCTGTCAGTTTGGTTTTAATTATTCTACAAGAGTTACACCATTACTATTGACAATGAGTAACCTATCAAGAATTAGCTCCATCAGGAGGCCTTTAGTGAGAGCATCCACTCTGTCTTTTAGGGAGACGCTGGAGTCACGGGAAGGAAGATCATTGTTGATACGTATGGTGGATGGGGTGCTCACGGTGGTGGGGCCTTCTCTGGAAAGGACTACACCAAAGTGGATCGATCTGCAGCCTATGCTGCCCGTTGGGTGGCCAAGTCATTGGTGAAGGCCAAGCTATGCAAGAGAGTGTTGGTGCAGGTGAGGGTACTCAGAAAACTCAGATAACACTGTATAATAGGTGCTATGCATTTTTCCTGAAACGAGTATGAGCAACACATTTTTAAATATTGTATTAAGGGTGACCTGTGTTTCACTCCCTTGAACTAGGAATTGTTCTTACCACTTTAAGGTAGGATCTGTCTTTAGCTAAGTGGATTTAGAGGCTGTTTGGTGTAACTTTGCATAGATCATTATTTCAGCTGGGATAATGGTATTTAAAAGTGACAGACTTTTATCATTTAGTCCATTTTTTTTATTTTTGCAAGTTCAAAAATGAAACAAAAAGCAACTTTATTACCATAATATTTTTACTAGAGTTAATGTTTGACTTTGAGCACAATTTGTTCTCTTGTTGTTCAGGTATCGTATGCTATTGGAGTGGCTCACCCACTGTCTATTTCACTCTTCACCTATGGCTCTTCTGAGAAGACAGAAAAAGAACTGCTTCAGATTGTCAACAAGAACTTTGACCTCCGGCCTGGTGTCATTGTTAGGTAAACATTCATGATGTCTCCTACATAACAAAAATACAAGAGAAAACAGGTTTTTATCAGTACTTTTTATCTGTGCTTTTTGGTCCAAAAATCAATACTAAACAAGATAACTCCAGAGTATGGTAATGTATTAATATAACATTTGGTATCAGAGCAAAACCTTTTTTTACAAAGTCTGAATCTTGGTTGGCTGACATTGTGCAAAACTACAACATTGAATCAAGTCTTCATGATGAAGAGGCCATTAAAAATGGTCCAAAATGATTTGGAAAAATATTTTTACATTAACTTGCATTGTAAATTACTAATGCTTTTCCAGTAAAGTTTTTTGAGATATGTGAGTTTGTTCCAAAAGTATATTCATTAATTATTTCATTTGTGTAAATAAATGGACTAACACATGTGTAAAGATTTTACCTAAAGTTTTTATATTTTGGTTATCCATTTTTTTAACCACAGCTCTTTATGAGGGGTTTAGAGATTGCAAAAAAAACTACAATCAATATAAATTTTACAGTACCCAAAAGTTTTTATTTTATTTCCTAAGGTAGCAGAGTATAATACTAAACTACTTAAAGAACTTCTTTAAAACATCTACATTCTACTACTTAAAAATGATTCTTTAAGGGATGCAAAGAAGACCACTTTCACTCTCTTGCATATGTAATATTTGTAAATGATGTGACTGTGAAGAAACATAAAAAAACACAATGTAAAGCTTCTATAGTACAACCTCAAGTACATAAAAGTTGGGATGGTGTCTAAAATGTAACCAAAAACAAAATGCAATGATTTGCAAATCTCATACTCATACTCATTCTCCTACTTTTAGGAGAGGAATGTTGTTCCCTTCTTGTCTGATATAGGATTCTAGCTGTTCAACAGAATTATTTTCATATTTTTAATTTTACAAGTCAAATGTTTTCAGTTGGTGAAAGTTTCAGCACCTACACTTTTCTACTATGAAGCTATGATGTCGGAATAGATACAATATACAAGCTCTTCCCTGAAAAAGGTTTCATCTGAATGGGAGCATGTGTTGCTCTAAAACCTTATGGTACTGATGATGCCTTTCCAGATGTGAAAGCTGCCAAACCCATAGGCATTAATGCACCCTCCTACCATCAGAGATGCAAGCTTCTGAACTGAGCACTGGCCCCTTTCCTATTTAGTCCTTAGGACGTGGCATCTATGTTTTCCAAAAAGAACAGATTTCCACTTTGCCCTTAGCCAATTGTAAAGGAGCTTTGGCCTAGAAAATATTTTTGCTTTTCTGTATCATGTTTACATATGGCTTCTTCTTTGAATTGTGTTTGTTGACAGTGATTATTTTAAGTACAGGTACATGTAAAAAAAAATTTAATCGTGAAAAAGTTCAATATTTCTGGACATTCTTTCAGAAGGTGAAATCCATATATTATGTAGATTCATTACACATAGAGTAAAATATGTCAAGCCTTTATTTCTTGGAATTTCAAGAATTTAAATTTTCTTGGAAAGTCATGATGTCACACTCTAATCAGCTAATTAACTCAAAACACCTGCAAAGCCTTTAAATGGTCTCAGTCTGGGTCAGGAGGCTACACAATCATGGGAAAGACTGCAAAATTGACAGATGTCCAGAAGACAGTCATTGACACCCTCTGCAAGGAGGGTAAGTCACAAAAAGGTAATTGCTAAAGAAGCTGATTGTTCACACAGTGCTGTATCCAAGCATATTCATAGAAAGTTGATTGGAAGGAAAAAAAAGTGGTAAGAAAAGAACAGGGACAACCACAGCCTTGAAAGGATTGACAAGCAAAATCCATTCAAGAATTTGGGGGAGCTTCACAAGGAGTGGACTGAGGCTGGAGTCAGCGCATTTTAAGCCACTGCACACAGACAAATAATAGACATGGGCTACAAATGTTGCATTCCTCGTTGTCAAGCCACTCCTAAACCAGAGATAACTTCAGAAGTGTCTTACCTGGGCTAAGAAGCAAAAGCACTGGACTGTTGCTCAGTGTCCTCTTTTCTGATAAATGTAAATGTTGTATATCATTTGGAAATCAAGGTCTCAGAGTCTGAAGGAAGAGTGGAGAGGCACAGAATCCACATTGCTTGATGTCCAGTGTTAAGTTTCCACAGTGAGTGATGATTTGGGGGCCATGACATCTGCTGGGGTTGGTCCACTGTGTTTTCTAAAGTCCACATTCAACGCAGGCATCTACCAGGAAATCTCAGAGCACTTCATGCTTCCTTCTGCTGACAAGCTTTATGGAGATGTTGATTTCATTTTCCAGCAGGACTTGGCACCTGCCCACACTGCCAAAGGTACCAAAAGCTGGTTCAACGACCAGTGTGTTACTGTGCTTGATTGACCAGCACACTCTCCTGACCTGAACCCCATAGAGAATCTATGGAGTATTGTCAAGAGGAAGATGAGAGACACCAGACCCAACAATGCAGACGACCTGAAGGCTGCCATCAAAGCAACCTGGGCTTCCATTACACCTCAGCAGTGCCACAGGCTGATCGCCTCCATGCCAAGCTGCATTGATGCAGTAATTCATGCAAAAGGAGGAACAACCAAGTACTGAGTGCATAGGAATGAACATTACTTTTCAGAAGCCTGACATTTCCATTTAAAATTTCCTTTTTTATTGATCTTATGCGATATTCAAATTTTCCAAGACAGTGAATTTAGGGTTTTATTATCTGTAAGCCATAATAATCGAAATTCATAGAACACACATTTGACACAGTTCATTCTGTGTGTAATGAATCTATTTATGGATTTCACTTTCTGAAATGAATGTCAATTTCACGATATTCTAATTTTTTTGATGTACCTGTATTCCTGAGGTCATGCAGTTATTTCCATGAGAGAATCATGCCATTTTTAATACAGTGCCATCTTTTGATGATATTGTGAACTATAAATAATCAGATATTTAAAGTCTTCACAATTTCACACTGAGGAACATTATTCTGAAATTATTCCACAATTTGTAAACACAGTTTACCCATCTTTACTTTGAGAGAGAGACTCTGCCTCTCTAAGACATTCTTTTTATACTCAGCCATGTAACTGACTTTTTGTCAATTAACAAAACTAAACAGCTGCAAAACCTCTCTGCAGTAGTACCACTTATTTCTTTACCATTTTTGGCTCATCCCATCTCCTTTGACTTGTTGCTGCCGTGACATTCAAAATGGGTTAATATTTTTCATGTACTAGTAATATGTTTCAATTTGTATTCTGCTATATTGTCAATAAAATATGGGTTCATGAGATATACAAATCATGATATTCAGATTTTATTTACATTTTACACAGCACAACAACTTTTTTGGGGCTGAACCTTTTAGCAATCTTTCTGTGTAGTAGCTTACTTAAACACAGTATACTACATTTGTGATTCTGAAAACAGATTATTTCTTGAGAAATTGAGTCAGAAATTAAATTATATTTTTTCTATCCCCAGGGACCTGAAGCTAAAGAGGCCAATTTACCAGAGCACAGCCTGCTACGGTCACTTTGGCCGCTCTGAATTTCCATGGGAAGCGCCCAAGAACCTGAAGTTCTGAAGTTTCAAGCAAGTACAGATGCTTCAACAAGACAGCCAGAAAAAAATCAGAGTAACCTAGAACAATTTCACCAGTTTGATTCCTGTCTGTTTTCTCACCTGTACATTTGGAAACACAGAAGTGAGTCTGAAGTACATCATCCACGACTAATGAAAATTCTGTATGTAGTAGTAGTGCTTTACACACTATATTCCAATTTGGCACACAATATTAGTTCTAACATTTAGCATTTTTCCAATAATTAATTTTAATGCCAATATGTATCATAGCAGCGGCTGCCTTTGAAAGAAACCACAGATGTCAGTTTGCCTCGAAAGTGCTTTGCAAGGAATGCTTTTGCATATCTAGCTGTAATTCAGTGTAAGAATGACTTTTACAAATGTCACATATCCTAAATACAACAGGGATGAATGTCATTAAATTCTTAGTCTTAACCCTTGATGCTGCAGCAACTTCTCATTTATGTATTTCAATCTAGAATTCAAATTCACACTGACGATTAGACAAGTCATTTTTCCAGAATCTCAGAAATGTTCAACATAATTTGTTACACATAGTCACACATTCGTCTTCTAGCCATAATCTCTGTGCTTCTACAAATGTTGAATCACCATAGTGCTGTCCTCAGTGTTTTTATTTATCAGCAGCACAGAAAAGACCTGCTTCATTTGAAGTTGATAGTTTGATAGTGTTTTTGGGTTTTATTTTTGTTCTTATTTTTCTTACTTTCATTCTTTCTCATCTTTTGTAAATTGAGTTTGTAATATACAGATTGATGGATCAATACATACCATGCTGTGAAGTGGGCATGAATTGGTGGACCACTGGAAGCTTTGCATTAGAGATGCTATTTTTGATGCTAAAATATTGCAGGAAGCATTCACCTTTAGGAATAACCTGTGTGCCTTGTTTCTATGGAGTCTGTGTTGTGGACAGGGAATAAACTTAGTCATGGACTACACTGAATTCTCAGGGGAGATTTTTATTGAAAGGAAATGTAGTCTAGTACTAGACTTAATCCCTGTCAAGGAGAACAAACCCATGAATTAAGCTTTTTATACCCTCTTTATGGCATTAATGTTATTATAAAAATTGTGTAATGGAAGTAGTGCTAGACTGATCGCATGAATGAATGACACCTGACTGTTTACATGTATAGATCCACTGTGGTGTAAGAACCAAAGTGTTGTTCAGCAGAGGCCAGTGTGTTTTTGTGCACTTGTTTATCAACCCAAAAATGATGCTTTAAGACAGGTGTGTGTTTCTTCCACAGTGGGATTATCTCTTTTCTGTGTCCAAGTATTCTCCAAAAGGTGCTGCTCCTTTAGCAAAAAAAAAAATCATTCTTGTATTCATCACAAATTCAGTCCAAGAAATTTGTGTCTAAGAAATCTGTTATTTGATCATGTAAATAATTGTGAATAATAAACTATTAAAAAAGTAATTTGTTCTTGCATTTCTATCAACCTTTCAGAGGAAGTAGCTCTTTAAAAAAAAGAAAATCCCAAAGAGGACAGATAAATTGTGCCATATATCTATAATGAAAATCAATGTTATAGTTATAGTAATTTTTAAGTACTTTTAAGTACTAAGTACTTAATATTTGATTAAATACAATTATCAGGCTATATGTAAAAATTCAATAGAGCTCAGAGTTTCATTGTATTGTTTATATTAGCTGTCAGTTAGCTGAAGGAGTTATTAACCACAAATTAATTTTTAGCCTGTTTAGAATGGCACAATCAGTAATAGATATAAACTATGTAGTACAGATTTACCACTAAAAACACTCTCCAAATTAACTACTACTATAAAAAACAACAGAATTAGTTAAAATCTATACAGTTCATTACATTTTTATACTTTACGACTGATAAATGGCCTTTAAAATGTGATGTTTCAAATATATAAACACTCTTCAAAGTAACTTCTGTCCAGTCCATGCTAGCAGGGAGCACTAATTAAAAATATATGTGTAAGAGACCCCATATTTAAATTTTAAATGTGATTTCAGATGAAGAAAGTTTAAGGATACACAGAGCCACTATTCTTTACATTTCTGAACCAAAAATAATCCATTAAACTACAGAACATTTGATAAAATATCTGTACCTTAGCCAGTATAGTCATATATGATTTGCTTTATTTTTTGTACATTTTAAGGCAAATATACAGTACAATCAAATATCTTTTTCTGCAAGGAACAATTTGTCTTTGGTTTAATAAAAATAAAGGCACAGGAATGTGTCATTTGCTAGCCAGTTATCCCCCTGACTGTGGCTGAGGATGTTCTGGAAGAGATTACTGTGGTGTGTGTTTGCACTTGCTGTTGATTTGAGTGTGTTTTGAGTGACTCAACTGGAATTTTCTATGACCGTGAAATTAAGTAACACCAATTAGAACTAGACCAAGTTAACTAATAGTCAGTCGTGTCCTCAAAAGTCATTGCTGGTAAATCAAGGCAAAAGGTGATCATCTCTCTTTTGCTGAGATGTCCATGCTAATCAGTATCTTAGAGGCAATGCAGCGCTAAAGTCATGAAAGATACATGTCCACATTCACTCATCTAAAAGATTCTACCAAGAACAAAGTTTACAATTAATTTAACTGAAAATATTAAATTCTTAAAAGCAGTCATTTCAAGCTGGTTTTGTAACAAAATTTCCTGAGAAGTAGACTAAAGAACAAGCACAGGAAAACATAATGCTAAAGAATATATTAAATATAGTATGATTTTAGACTTGACAACAATGAGGAATATCCAATGATAAAGTGATGATGCATTGTTTTATGAATAATGTTTTATGAATAAAGAGAATGTGTTACTGGTTCAGTTTAAGGTCACTTAAATCTGCTACCAATAAAAACTGGCATAAGCAATATAGAGTATATCTATATCCCCAAAATTGCAGTCCTGCTGCAAATTGTGCTGTCAAAAAGAGAACAGCTTTATGAAAATGAGGATCTGTAACAAGGTGGCGATTGAGAGCTTTTTTCACTTTGTTCTCAGATCAAGATGAACATTTAGCCAATCAGGAATAATTACTCAGAACAGTCTTTGTGTTCTGATGAGCTGCAGAACAGCTGATGGCAACAAATAACTCAGGCAAGGTGCACAGTCAAAAAGGTCGAACCATGGTTAGATCTTAAGATCAATGTTAATGCTACATCCATATGCACAAATCATTGCATTGGATGAATTGGGGAGTGGATAAGGTGGGTGCAGTAAGTGGGGTGCTAGGACATTTCAAATGGCCCAGTACTGACAGGGGGTGTCAGAGACCACCATGTAAACCAGTATATTATACAATGTCTTGGGCCCAATATTACATTCTTTGATATGACCTTACATTTCTAGCAGTAACTCCTGGCTCAAGACAAAAAAGCTAAATCCAACTTTTGCTTAGAAAACTGGATTTGGTGTAGACCCCAAACAGACTGACAAAGATGCAAATATACAACTACCTGAATAGAAAACAAACCTCTGTCTGAATACAGCCACATTTACATGAAAACACCAACATGTCAAAACATAGCAATATCTAATATCCGAACGCTTTACATGAGTGTAACTTAAAGGAAAATACCAAAATAAACAAAACACTTGCAAAACTCGATCAGTTTGAACAAAGTTATTCAGAATGGTTTGTTTTGGAAATACTCTGTTTTAGAGAAATTTACAGAGAATTGTTCACAGCAGCAATGGTAAGACCAGATGTCTGCGGTTAATGCCTTCATGTTATTGTGGTTAATGAGACACGGCAGTTTTGATCAAAGTTTTGGCCTAAAAAATTTTATGCATTCATGGCACAGAGGTACATTTAGGATGCAGAAAGCAAAAATAGTTATCAAAAAAAGCTATTACACTATTTTACCATCAACAGCATTAACATTATGCACCTAGATGCACATGTCTAAATACCCAAGGTCAAATAAAAGTTTTGATATTTTGACAAAAATAAATACTTAACACAAAAATATTCTATACAATGTACAAAGTTAAGAAATGTTTTTTTCTGGTTGCTTTACTGTATAATTGCTACTGGTTAGCTGAATTAAGCAAAAAAATTTTTTTTTAAATTTACAATACATTACATTTATTTTAAAAAATAAACTGCTCCATATTTTTAAGACAGGCCACATTATTTTATTTATTTAATTTTTAAAAATACATTTTAAAAATATTTTTACAAATAAACTATAGTTAGCTAATAGACTGCAATTGTGCTTTAAAAACATACAGTCCCCACCACAATTATTGGCACCCCTGGTGACATTTGTTAAAAGCCTTAAAATAAATTAAATTTATATTGCAGTAGCATAATCTCACATTGAAATCTGACATTTTACTCAAGTAAAAAAAAAGAAAAAGAAAAACCCATCACTAAGAAATCATTATTTTAAATAAAATAACGTGTGCTACAATTATTGGCACTCATAACAATTCCTATGAATCCTACTTTTTTAAGTTTCTAGTTTAGTTTTTATGGTGATCAGAGTAAATTAGTCATTAATTACTTCTTGTATCCCTGGAATATAAATATGACAAGACACAGAGTCCTATTGCTCTTAGCCAATCTTCAATATGGGAGCAAGGCAGATGTGTGTCGACCTTCATAAGTCAGGTAATGGCTACAGGAAACAGCTACTTACCTAAACCTGCTGGTATCTACAGTCAGAGGACTAATAAAAAAGCTTAAAACAACTAGAACAGTGCCAAACAAGGCTGGATGAGGACCCACCACGTGCAGTGAGGAGGACGGTAAAAGAACAACAATAATCTCCAAAGCTCACTGTTAGAGAACTGCACCAAAGAGTGGTACCTTGGGGTCACAAAGTCTCCATGCCTGTTTGGAAGACATGCAAGGAAAAAGCCTTGTCTCACGTACAATCAAAAATGTAAATGTCTGGAGTTTGCTAAGGACTTCATTTGGGACCTAGTGCTTTGGTTAGACAAAACTCAAATTGACCTTTTGGGGACAAACATTCTAAGTGAGTCTGGTGTAAATCCAAGGATGAGATTGTGGAAAAGCACCTCACGCCCATTGTAAATTATGGTGGAGGATGTGTGATGCAGTGGGGTTGTTTCTCTTGCAAATACCCTGGGAACACCTTGAAAAACCAGGACAATTTAAAAAAAAATCTGGTGGCCTTGGCCAGAAAGTTGATGGGTCTTTCAGCAGGATAAGGACCCAAAACATATGGCAAAATCTAAAAAATTTTAGGCGCAGCTGACACAATATCAAGCTTCTCCCAAAGCCGTCTCAATCCCCAGACTTAACCCAAGTGAAAACCTCTCTGGTGAGCTGAAGAGGAGAGTGCATAAGAGAGGACCCACAATCTTGTCCCTGACATCTTTAGATAGCTCTTTGGTCTTGCCCATGATGGAGAGGTTAGGGGATCAATTACTTATTTCACTCAGTGAAATATAACTCAATTAATATATTTTATATAATGTGGTTTTTGGGATTTTCTTTTTGATTTGCTCTCACTGTTAAAATAAACCTACTATTACCATTATAGACATAGTTTCTTTTCTTTGTCAGCGAGTAAATTAAAAAAGTCAGCAAAACATGCAGTTTTATCAGAGGTACCTAAATTTAGCATAAAACTGTAAAAATACATGTATGCTCACTGTGCATTCTAGTTTAAAAGATGTTAACAGTCTCTCTAGGACATGGAAAAACGGCACAATATTTTCAGCAAGCAATGATGAATATTTACTTTTTATGCCATAAAAATAACATTATTATTCAAGTTTGGGCACCCTACATAATCAGTACTTACTAACACTACTCCTCTGGCAGATATCACAGCTTTCAAATGCTTTTTAGAGCTAAATTCTTCCCTGCAAAAGGCTGCTAGTTCTGTAATATTATTTGGTCGTCTTGCATGTAAAGCTCTTTTTAAGATCTACCCACAAATTTTTATTTATGTTTAAATCAGGAGACTGTGATGGCCATTAAAAAACCTTCAGCTTGCATCTCTTGAGGTTGTCCATGAAGGATATAGAGGTATGTTTAGGATCATTGTCCTGTTGTAGAAGCCATCCTCTTTTCAGCTTCAGATTTTTTACAGTTGGTGTGATATTTGTTTCCATAATTTGCTGGTATTTAGTGGAATCCATTCTTCCCTCCACCTGTGCAATGTTTCCTGTGCCACTGGCTGCAACACAACCACAAAGCATGATAGATCCACCCCTATGCTTAATGGTTGACAAGGTGTTCTTTTCATGAAATGATGCTCCTTTTTTCTCCAAACATGCTTTTGCTGATTGTGGCCAAATAGTTCTATTTTAACTTCATCAGTCCACAGCACTTCCAAAATTCATCTTCTGTAAATGTTAGTTGCATACTTCTGACATTGGATTTTATGATGAGGTAAGGTTTTCTTCTGCTGACTCTTCCATGAAGTACAGTGGAATGGAGCACCACCAGTCCTGAGTCTGGTAAATCTTAAATCTTCCTGCAGGTTTTTTACAGTCAAATGGGGATTTATATTTTTTTGACCAGCATACAAGCAGTTCTCTCAGAGTTTTCTTGGTCTTGTAGATTTCACCTTGACCTCCACAGTTCCCCCTGCCATCTCTTAATATCATTTCTCACTGTGGAAACTGCAAGCTGACAACACCTTACTATCGTCTTGTAGCCTTTTCCTGCATTGTGGGCATCAATAACTTTCATTTTCAGAGTCTTACACAACTGCTTAGAGGAACCCATGGTTGTTGAGTGTACACAAGTGTGTGCACAAGCTTTGAAATTGGCACCAGTTGACATTTACTATTGACAGCTGTTGCCATGCATCAGATCTAACAAACTAATTAAGGTCTGAAACTGAGGCTTTGGAACTCTTAGGTTGCCCAAACTTAATAATAACATAAACATAATAATGTTTATATTTTGTTATATATTTTTGTTCAGTTTATGGCATAAAAAGTAACTATGCATAATTTTTTTGCTGAAAATACTGTATTTTTTTCCACATCCTAGAGAGACTGTATTAACATCTTTTCAATTACAAAATCACCAAAATCTGTTATTTACCAAGGAGTACCATAACCTTTGCACAAGACTGTAAATAGCTATATTTGCTTTGCACACATAACAACCCCTGTTCCAGGTCAGTTGTTTTCTCTAAAAAAAAAAAACATTTCACACAACAAACCACTCTGAATGACATATCACCATCAAAATATGCAGAGATTTGGATAGTTGCAACTCTCTTAACTTAATGTTGGTCTCAATGACACTTCATCTCTAACATCTGTAATATAAAAGTACTTTGCATATAAAAATGAACAGTTAACTAACAGCCGACTTAACGGTACTATAACCATGAAATAATTACATCCATTTTTTGGCCCCTTTTCATAAGGCACGGTGGTAATGATATTCCCCCTGAACAGAAGATGCAATGTTGCAATCTAGGCAAAACAAAATATCTTAACAAAAGGCATAGGTATAGGCAATGTGCCTTAAACAGCAATGTATGATTAAAGGCAATGATTAATTCCATAAATTTGCATTGGTTAAACATTTCTGTTCTGAATGTCTTGAAATGTATAAAATTGGCACAGCAACATTCATTTCAATGCCCACCCTTGGTTGTAGGCATATGCATGCAGCAATGTATACTCCTATATACATTACTACATAAATGCACAGTCAGCAAAACTTCAATCCAATACACTCTTGATAACACTGCTTCTTTCAGTCTTCTTTGCTTCAATAGCCCATTCTTTTACTCCCTCATTGACAGACGCTGAGGAGGAACTGACAACTTTAAGGACAACAATGTAGTATCTCAATAATGTCAATGTGCAAAACATGAGCAGAGTCCTTTGGCATTATTCAGGTCAAGGCAGGAAATCCAGATCAAGTTTCGGTTTCAATATTCCTTTAGCTGGTCTAGTGTTTTCCTCCACACCCTTCTTACATGTGCGTGTAGAGAGAGAGAGAGAGAGAGAGAGAGAGAGAGAGAGAGAGAGAGAGAGAGAGAGAGAGAGAGAGAGAGAGAGAG
>JBBIGC010000145.1:13775670-13787352 GCA_037576955.1 Lepidarchus adonis
AAGGAGCGCTGAGCGTGTGTGAGGTGGCGTGCTGTTATTTGATTGAGTTTTTAACTTCTTTCCTTGCACATGTTAATGGCACGTGCACGCGCTTGTTACCGGTTCACAAGGGGCTGGTGGCGTGAGACGCTGAAAGAGACACAATTTACCCATTCACGGCTTTATTTGTCAAATTTAAGGCTGTATTTCCATTACTCGCTTCCTTAATTTTCCAATTTACTACCTTAAGAAACTAATGCATTACCTTATTTACTTCTTTCACTACATTCTTTCACCTTTTCACTGCATTTACTGGCCTTATTATCTCCACCTATTGACCTATATTCCAATATTTTATAACCAACTATTTGTAGAACACTGTTTATACGTTTCAAAGCAGCTTAAGGTGCTTTACACACATTAAAATAGAATAAAGCTATATACTAGTAAAAACTAGTACATTTAGTCTTTTTAAAGGCTAGTGTTTCTTCAAGTGTTCAGACATGTCAACTTGTATTTGTGAAAACTTTCACAGATCAAGTAGTCAACAAATGAAGCCATTTGTAAGATGTGATTATTTCTGCAGTGTTGTTTACCAGCCTACATGACCATGACCGTCTTGAGACAAATTTGAGAGATTGACAGACTACATGTGAACTGTGAAAGAATTTAATCAAATTATTTTGACTTTGGTAGCTTTAATGTAGGAGTTCTCATTATCCCAAAAACCTTCTAAGGTAGTCCTACACGGTACAGCGAAGACACAGAATATAATGTAAGTTCAGACATCAGAACAAACTGTGATTTCATAATTGTTAATTTCATGATTTTCCATTTTCAGTTGTGAACTATGCACAATTCAGTCTTTGCCAAATACCAGCGCTTATTCAGCATTACTGTTGTGTATTTTGAAGTGGTTTCCAATAGAAAACAGGGGATGTTGTCAGGGGACATTGATGGCCAAACACACACTCTAGCTCAAGCTGTGACAATTCTGCCACGAGGTGATGGAGCATTATCATCCATGAACAGAAAGTTGGGGGTGTGCTGGAGGAATTAGGGGATGATGATGGGTTCTATCATGTCTCTGAGGTAAGAATGTGCAGTGACTGAGCCATGTACAACCCCTGGCAAAAAGTATGGAATCACCCATCTCAGAAGATGTTCATTCAAAAGTTTGTGTAGAAAAAAAACAAGCACATACATGCCACAGAATTATTGTCACTCAACAGTCCAACCTTGTGGCTGTATAAAAAACTAAAAAAAAACAAAACAAAGATAACTATAGTCAATGACAACTGTTTTAAAGAACAAACAGAGGAAAAAAATATGGGATCTCACAAATCTGAGGAAAATTATATGGAATCACCAAATAAAAACACTACTAGTACTTTGTTGCACCACCTCTGGCTTTTATAACAGCTTGAATTCTCTGAGGCATGGATTTAACTAATGACAAACAGTTTACTTCATCAATCTGTCTCCAGCTTTGTCTTATTGCAGTTGCCAGATCAGCTTTGCAGGTTGGAGCCTTGTCGTGGACCATTTTCTTTCATTTCCACCACAGATTTTCAATCGGATTAAGGTTTGGACTATTTGCAGGCCTTACCATTGACATTACATGTCTTTCCTGGAGGAATGTTTTCACAGATTTTGCTCTATGGCACGATGCATCATCATCCTGAAGAATTATGCTACCATTACCAAACATCCTTTCAATTGGTGGAATAAGAAAAGTGTACAAAATCTCAACATAAACTTCCTATACCTTTACCTGACAAACAACCCCATATCATTAATGGGGGTGGAAATTTGCATGTTTTCATCAGGCAGTTGTTTCATTGGAACAACACCAAACAAAAGTTTCAGCATCATCACCTTGACCAATGCAGATTCGTGAATCATCACTGAATATAACTCTCATCAAGTCATCTGCAGTCCAACATTGTCTTTCTTTAGCCACTGAAATCTTGTTTTTTACTGTTTAGATGTTAATGATGGTTTTCGTTTGGCTTTTCTGTATGTAAATACCATTTCTTTTAGGCAATTTCTTACTGTCCAGTCACAGACATTGACTCCACTTTCTGCCCATGTTCCTAATTTGTTTTGTTGTGCATTGTTGTAATCAGATACAGGTGTTTGTTTTAGAAATGCAAAGTACATGGTGATTCCGTTTAATTTTCCTCAGATTTCTGTGATTGCATATTTTTTTCCTCTGTTTGATCTTTAACAGTTGTCATTGACTATAGTTATCTTTGTTTTTTATAAAAAAGTGTTTTACACAATCACAATGTTAGATTGTTGAGTGACAATAGTTTTGTGGCATGTCTGTGCTTGTTTTTTTTCTACGCAATTAAACATTTGAATGAACATCTTCTGAGATGGGTGATTCCATACCTTTTGCCAGGGGTTGTATTGTGTGCACATTAGCCTCTTGTTCCAAACTAGACTCACAATAGAGCACACTCCTCACATTTGTCTAAATATTGAATTATATATTTTCATGGGACAACACTGAAAATATGACACTTCAGTACAATGTAGTCATTGTTCAGCTTGTATAAATGTAAATGTACTGTCGCCTCAAAATAACTCAACACAGGTATTAATGTCTAAACCACTGGCAACAAAAATGTGTACACTAAATAAATATTTTGTATGCCTCTATTATTTTCAGAATGAAACAAATACTGGATTCTAGCACTGCTTTAATTCTCTTGACCATGGAGCTTCACAGGTTGCCACTGGATTCCTCTTCCACTCCTCCATGATGACATCATGGAGCTGGTGGATGTTAGGGACTTTTCACTCTTTCACATTCCATTAGTGGATGCCCCACAGATGCTCAATAGGAGTGTAGGTCTGGAGACATGCTTGGCCTTTACCCAGGAGGTGTGTTTGGGGTCGTTATCATGTTGGAATACTGACCTGTGGCCCATTTTCCAAAGTGTGGGGATCATGGTCTGCTTCAGTATGTCACAGTACATTGGTATTTATGGTTCCCTCAATAAACTGTACTCCCCAGTGCCTGCAGCTCTCATGCAGCCACAAACCATGACACTCCAACCACATTTGATTAAAGGCA
Source organism: Lepidarchus adonis (assembly GCA_037576955.1). Classification (NCBI taxonomy): domain Eukaryota; kingdom Metazoa; phylum Chordata; class Actinopteri; order Characiformes; family Lepidarchidae; genus Lepidarchus; species Lepidarchus adonis. Next base: position 13,778,735 of record JBBIGC010000145.1, read on the forward strand.
AGACACATGTCTTTGTACTTCTTACCTGGTTGCCACCATCTGAACCAAATAAGTTTATCTTGCAGCAATGCTGGCAGCACTCATATGTTTTCAAAAGACAAAGACTCTAGATATGATGTTGAGCATGTGTACTCAACTTCTTTGGTCGACCATAGCGAAGTCTGTTCTGAGTGGAACCTGTCCTGTTAAACGGTTGTATGGTCTTGGCCACTGTGCTGCTGCTCAGTTTCAGGGTGTTGGCAATCTTCTTATAGCCTAGGCCATCTTTATGTAGAGCAACATTTTTTTTTTCCGATTCCCCAGAGAGTTCTTTGCCATGAGGTGCCATGTTGAACTTCTAATGACCAGTATGAGAGTAAAAACACCAAATATAACAATTGCTTCCTATTCACACCTGAGACCTTGTAACAAGTCGCATGACACCAAGAAGGAAAAATGTCAAATCAGGCACAATTTTGACATTTTTACTTAGGGGTGTATTCACTTTTGTTGCCAGTGGTTTAGTCATTGTTGATTTAATGGGAGGGAACAGCAAATTTGCAGCTACACAAGCTGTATACTGACTACTTTAGATTGTATCAAAGTGTCATGTTTTCAGTGTTGTCCCATGAAACGATAATGAAACATTTACAAAAATGAGGGGTGTACTAACTTTTGTAAAATACTATATAGTTAAAATAGTGCAGCTGATGAAGTGCTCTGGGTTGGTTGAGTACTTGTTCAGTATTTGAAAGTGTCATATAATGAATAGGACATAAGGTATTGTCTATTAAAGCACTGTGTAACACATTATTACACTCATGTCCACTTCTCTCTTACGAAAGTCATTCTGCTTGTGTCCTAAACGTGCTCCAATAACCTATTTTGTCTTTGATACATGACAAATATTAATGTTGAAAATGTCCATTAATATCAGATTGTAGGATTAAATTGTAAAAGAAACTCAAATCGGCAAATAGATACAACACAACCTCCATGAAGACTAAAAATACAAACGGTACTAAATGGGTTAGAAATGTTTTTAAACATCTGCTGTTAAGACTACAACAGCTTGTGAAAAAAATTTAAATATATTAACCAGATGTTTTCAGAAAACAATAAAAACATGTTGATTCGTGATAGCATTTATTTAACTGAGAGAAGTACAAAGCTGTTCAATAGTTTTTCTGACTTAAAGGTATTTCGTAAAAAAAAAAGACATTTAGTATTTGATGGGGGCAACACACTGCAAAGTAAGCATTTTGGATTTAAAGTCATACTTCGGCATGCTCTGTTAAGCCAAAGAACTGAAGACTACATGATTGTTTTTAAATAAACATTTTTGCATCAGTGGCCAGGCAGCTCCACTGCTATTTTAAGCACCTAAATGGAAAATGCCTGCATCTTGACAGGCGCGTAACCCCAACCAACAACCAAACAATGAAGTCTTCATACCGCAACAGCGCCTCCAGCAGCAACCTCGATAGTGCCGGTCTGGATCTGTCAGAAAGCCCACGCCCACCCTTAGTTATTTGACTCCGACCCAAGGTTTTTGTCGAGTCCAGTGGTTCCTGTGATTACCTTGCACGATCACACCCACTTCACCTCAGACAGGGATTACTTAGTCACATGACCGTGCTACTCCAAAACCAGGGCTGAAAAGTACCATGCTGAATACGCATGCTCAGTTTATCTCTCCCTCCTCTTCCTCACAGAAAGCAGATGTAGTTACCAAAGGAAACAACCTTCGGCCTACTGCAAATTCTAATCTCCACAGTACAGACCCATCACAAACATTTTGTGCAACGAGTGTCTTGGGATCAGACCCAACAAGCTACGCCTCACCTCCCACCAATCAATGAGCCTTGGGTGTCCATAACCCTGTTGCTGATTTACCAGTTATCCTCTCTAACATTTTCGGTAGACATCAACTCCTGCAAACCTGGAACACACTAGAGCTGCTGTTTTGATCAGGTCATCACAATAAAGCCCTGGTCAAATTGGCTCAGATTCTTACTCACCCATTTTTCTTGCTTCCAGTACAACTTCCAAGAACAGATTTCACATGCTGCCCAGTTCATCCCACCCACTTGACCGGTACTACTGTACTGAAATAACTAGTCAACATCAGTTTACTGATCTAGTCGAACAGTGTAGTTAAACAGAATAAACATCTACATAAACTCATGTTCCACCTTTGTTTGATTTAGGAACCAAGTTTTCTTCTGGTGATAAGATACTTCTCCTTACTAAACCACCTGAAAAAATCTGATCAGTTCCCAGCTAAATCAGGAGCAGCCAAACACTGGGTGTGCTGATGTTGGATTACCAGTAGCTCTGGTCAGGAAGGTGAATAAGGGGAAAAGAACTCTGCATTAGTGGTTGTAATTACTTTAACCCAGAAGAGAGAACTTTTCTAAATGGGTTCTGAGACAGTCCCATAACAAGGAAGAGGAACCCTTCACCTCAACCAAAACGCATAACAGATAGTCAAGAACTTTTATTTATCCATGTGTGCCACTCAAAGATGGGGAAGAGACATGGAACAAGATCTGACCGCTTAAAAGAGGGCGACCAAAATATATATCAATGGCATTGCAACTTTTCATTTTAACCTCTAGTTATTCTACAATGAGGCCAGCTGACAGGGAAATTAAAAGACAACAGTAACAGTGTAAACATATATTCATATACAGAGAAGCAAAACAAATTACCTGAAGTCAAAATAAAACGGTTAGTATGCAAAGGAACAAAGGGAGGAAAAGCCAACACTTTTCTATTACAGCTCAACATACATTTCTACACAGCATGCAATAAGGCACCTATCTAACACAATGAATAAGCCTATGCTATGAGATGAAGCACAATTGTTATTCAAATGGGGAAAAAAAATTCAATAACGTTCACTCCCATAAAAACAGTATTCCTTTCAGTTCCCTTTCAGATTACCCAAACCATATTAAAAAAATACATCAGTTTGTAAAAGATTTTTTCCATACACAGAACTGTAAGTAGAAAGCACATATTTATGGAATTTTGAAAAACTGACTCAAGAGCAAGCTATATTTATTTGTATCGATAAGTATACACAATCTATTACACTAAATTTTGATACTTTGCTGCATGTGTCCAGAATATAAGTTAACTACAGGCTATATATAATGGATGATTGAAATAGTTCTAGCAATGGCAAGGAAGAAGTTTTTATGCAAAAATGCACAATTTACCCATTAGTAACAAGTGGAGTACCAAAGGAAACCAGGAAAGCAACATTTTAGAAGGAACATTAAGAATCACGTTACACCAAATTTGTAGTATAGTGATTTATGATCTGCCAAATTGTGCTCAAATCAGTCCAGAAGTCATTTCATTCAAACTAAGAAACATATCACTAGTTCTGCAGATTTGCCCCATTGCTATTATGGAGCCAGAGAAACCCACGCAAGCACCATCCCATTTTTTTTGCCTCACAGATGGTTAAGACTGACTGGATCATACATCAGAAAATAAGAAAAAGGGGATGGGAGCTCAATAGTTAGAAGAACTGCACACTACTCATCTATACACTTGTATGTTGTAAAAAAAACAAAACAAAAAAAACATTATTTACAAATGATATCAGCTTCTGAACAGCCCATAAAGATAAGGTGGGTAAAGATACAAGGACAGGGGAGTGAATAGGCGAGTCAAAATCTGCTTTACTTGGCCACCAATTATGGCTAAAGCCCACAACACAAAAGGTACATCTTAAGATGCATGACAGTTTGAGAAAAAACCCCCATCATAATTACCTCCAAAGATGTTGCAAAGAGCATAACCAGCCCAAGTCACTAAGCAGAAAATTGCTACAATTTTGTCTACATTATCATACAGGAGTCAAATTAAAAACAGTAAGCTTTTAGGCAGATCAGTGAGACTGGTCAATAGTTCCTCTTTTTGAAGCCCGTCACTCCTACAAGGTCAAATTAAATGACTTAACCAACAGCTTACTTTTAATATAGTAACTAGATTCTTCTGAAAGCCTGGGTTAAATTTAGGGTTTTCCTTACATCTTCTGAAGACAAACTCACCCACAGACTGTTTAAAGTTGGCCTGAAACTACATTGTGACAAATTGTGAAATCACCAATACCTCTGCAACAAGCTCACTGATCAATATGACTTCTATGATGTCTAGAAAGCGAGGAAGAATGATTGAAACCCTTGCCACACTGAGAACACCTGTAGGGTTTCTCACTCTGCAGAATTCTCTGTTTCAAGATGGTAGTATGGGGAAAACCCTTCCCTGATGGAATAGCACTATAAGATGACTTCTCATCCAGGTGAACACGTTGGTGCCTCGCAAGAGAAGAGGAATGATTAAACCTCTTGCCACAGTGGGCACAGGTGTATGTTTTCCCATCAGAATGAGTTCTCTGGTGCCTAGACAGTGATGATGAGTGATTGAAGCTTTTCTCACAGTGGTTGCAGCTGTATGGCTTTTCACCTGTGTGCATCCCCCTCTTCATTGGGGTGTCAAATGGGAACTCCTTGTCAGGCTGAGGATACATCTTCGCCTCTAGATGAACCTTGTGATGTCTTGAAAGGGATGAAGAGTGGTTAAAACCTTTGTCACACTGAGAGCATCGGTAGGGCTTACCACCCTGATGGACCAGCTGGTGCTTCTTCAGGTGACGCTTTCTCACAAAGCTCTTTCTGCACTGGTTACACTTGTAGGGCTTCTCACCAGAGTGAATTCGCTGATGTTCTCTCAAAGTAGCTGCAGCAGCAAAACATTTGCCACATTGGGAGCATCTGTGTGGCTTGTCACCAGCATGGGTTTTCTGATGCTGTTTCAAATTAGAAGAAGTAGCGAAGCCTTTTCCACACTGAGTGCAGTTAAATGGTTTCTCACGAGCATGCAGCTCCTGGTGTTTCTTTAAATGGCGTCTTCGGACAAAACTCTTCCGGCACTGGGTACACTTGTAGGGCTTGTCATCAGAATGCATTTTCATATGCTCTCTGAGTGTAATTGCTGCAGCAAAACTTTTGCCACATTCAGAGCACCTGTGCGGCTTTTCTGGAGAGTGCATCATCTGGTGGGGTTTCAGGTTAAATGCATCAATGACACCTTTACCAACCAAATCCACACCAGTGGGGACATAACTTTTCTCCTTCATATGGATCTTCATATGCCCTCTCAGACTAGCTTCTATTGCAAAACTCTCACCACAATGAACACAAATGTAAGGGTTGGTCGCTTTGTGGATTTCAAAGTGTTGGTGCAGATCAGTCATGCTGCCAAATATCTCCCCACACTCGTTGCACTGCAGACCGTGGGCTTCATGAATGATAACGCCATTCTCCGACTCCACAGTAAGCTCTCCTCCATGGTCTGATTCAACCTTCACCACATGCTCTACACCAGCTCCCCCCATATCAGTCTTCAACAGCACTTCACCAAGCAGAGCCTCATTGCCCTTCATGTCTGCACTTCCAAAGTAATGTGGGTCATGATGAACCTCTGATTTTGTGTAGTCATGATCTGTTTCTGTTACTGCATCAACACAGGTTACAGCTCCCAGATCTCCATGAATGGCTTCGAGGTCAAGTCTCTTATCCTCTTGGGTCATTATTTCGGTCTCTGCTGCATAGTGCAAGTCACCGACTTGCGTGTGTGCTATGACACACTCGGACCCCAACGTATCGAGGCCCGGCGTGTCACACTCAGTCTCTGACTCAGCCATCAGGACACACTCCAGCCTGACGACTTCCGTTTTTAAATCGGAGTGAAATTTAGCGCTGCTCTAAGAGCACCGCTAACTCAGAATAAAAGAAAAGTGTAGGCCTTTTAAAGCCGCCTGAACAGGTGGTATCCTGCCTGTGGAAGATAAGAAAAATTACTTACAAATGCTTTAATGTACAAAGACCAAAACTACACAAACAAACTTGAAATACAAACCTAATAAAAACAGTACTTGGTCCTTTAGACCAAGTTAAAAATAGCAATACACTTGGTCTACTGTTTAAATGTTGTATTACCTGCAAGAACTCATTTACAGCATGCTTTGCCATCAGGCTAACAACAGTCATATTAAAGAGCAAATTGTCCATGATACAATCAAAACATTTCCTTAAGTATAGAGTACTGCTGACAGACTAGACAAGTGACCAAAAGCAAAATAAAGCAAACTGAATGTTAGGAGATAAATAATTAAATAGAGAGTATTAAGTAGATACACAACCTGGCATATCAACAATCAGCACAAATTGGGCTACCAGGCTACTACCATTAAGCTAGTTAGCAAATTTCTGTATTGCTAAAAACTGGCTAGTGTTAGCCAATGGACAGTTATTATTGAAGCTAACATCGTTGGCTATGAATACCTGAGAAAGCAAGACGTGTGTTTCACACACACCAGAGTCAGTTAATTAACTCACAGCTTTGGCAGAACTAGTTTTGATCATTGCAACACTAGTCACATAAAGAGCAATATTTAACAGTCTGTAACCTCTACACGTATACAGTGTGTAAACACTTGTATACAGAGGTTGGCTAAGTTAGCTGGCTAAATAGCTTGCTAGTTAGCTTCATGGAGCATGCAATATCAGCTAACTAGCTGGCTAACTAGCACCCTGGCTAGTCCATAAAGCTCCATAAAGCTAAGAAACATCAGTTAAAATCTTCTTAACTATTTGTTTTTTTAAAACTCCTCTTTGCGAATACTGTTGCACAGTAAGTCGTGCCTCGAACACTTTGTCTATTCAGGCCGCCTTTAGCGGTAGGCATCTTGTCCGCCTGGGGTTGGGAGTGCTAACTAGCTCTAAAATGGCCGCCGTTAGCTTCCGCCCTTCAGAGGCATGTAGCCACGCATCTGATCTGCAACACTCAGCTACGCCAAAGGCAAAATACAAAACGCACAAACAGGAGCGTAATGACAAAGTGAAACACAGCCACTGACACTAAATATTTTTATTTCTACTTAAGAATAAAGTAACAACAGCGGAGGCTTAAAATGGCTGGCTATCAAAATGGCTAACCATGGCTGAAAGACTCACAAAAAGCCCGGGAAAGGCGTCCCCCATCTTACATAACCAGCAAAGCGCGCCCTTTGTCGCCCAAATGGCCGAAAAAAAAAGAACAAAAAAGGAAAATTACTTTTTGAGCGTGTTACTAGCAAAAATATTGGCATAGCCAACTGCTGCTAGGAGCTGAGAGGATAATGCTAGCTAACGACGAAATATGTTGTAGCGCGTACTTAGCGCCTGAAACAACATGGCCTACCGCTCTGCTAACGTGAACATCGCTGAGCTAACAGACCAAGAGCTACCCACCGCCATTGCTACCCGACAGCTTAGTGACGTTCTTACGGCTTTAATACTGCCACGAATAATACCGCGATCAAAAACACTGCTACAAAACCCTCGACGTGTGCTGAAGTAATTACGGGCTTAATCGCGAAAATTCAGATTCAGCTAATGCTTATTGGAAAAATAACTTTGTCCCAGTAGCACGCTAGTTAGCCATACAGACTGCAACATTTAACCTTAAACTGTACACGGAATAGATAATTAATACATTCAAAATTAAAATTTAAAGACATTAACATATTTCCCTGACCTGTTTGCCCTTAGATTGGTCTTCAGACCGCAACCTAAGGACTGTTATTCGCAGGTTTACACAACCGTCGGCCTTTCAGATCTTTGCTTGCTTGCGTCGGCGCTGCGGTCTGATTGCCCGTACTCTCCCTCTCTCGGAGTGTGTGCGTCTCTGCGTGCGTGCGTGAGTGTGTGTGTGTAAGCGCTGGCGCCACAGAGCTTCTGGCGCCAAGTGTGTTTAAGCGCATGAGCAAAAGGAAAAGTCTCTAATAAAACGACCACAGCTCTGCCCCCTGGCGTCCTGGCGCGTTCTGTGCAGCACAGCAACAAACAAAACACACACATATGATCAACATCATAATAAGAACCTGTTATATCAGCCATGCTGTTGTGCAAAACACTGTACGTTTTATACACACATACAGCATTTGCGCATATATTATTTGTGTTAAATGCAATTATTTACTATTCACTAGTAATTGAGTGGGCTTGAGACGTGACTGTCTGACCTTGTCAGAGTTGCTGGATTGGGTCTCTGCTGCCTGATCTGTAGCCAGTGATTTAATCCACACGACCTCTCATCCACAGATCAGTGACGATAAAGAGGACGTTTCAACCACGGCCGCCGGTCCTCCAGCAGAGGGGCCTCGTGTTGCTCCCCCAGCGGCCACTAGGGCGCAACCTCGCACCGCGGACCGGGAACTCAGTTCGCTGCGGCGTCGTGTTAAGCGGGTCAACAAGACAAAATATTTGAGAAACAATTCTTAACAGCAGTACTGCAGTTACAAGGCAGCACTTTACAGGTCGGCCGCCGCCCTGTGGGTCAGAGCGAGTTTTAAGGGTTACAGGTTTATTACTTGTGTTTATATTTGCGTTTGTTTGTGGACACTACAGAAGGAAGTGCGTGCTTTGTTTTGTGTTTTCTGTTTTGTCCCTTTCTTCCCCTCATGAAACTTGAGACAAACACTTTTATGAAATTCGATGTTTAACAGCTTCTGCTTTCTTTTGTGTTTGGGGGGGGGGGGGGGGGGGGGGGGGGGGGGGGGGGGGGGGGGGGGGGGG
>JBBIGC010000145.1:13798826-13817157 GCA_037576955.1 Lepidarchus adonis
CACACACACACACACACACACACACACACACACACACACACACACACACACACACACACACACACACTTCACATCTTGTACTAATAAAGTTTGGATTTTAATGTGGTAAGGTTCATTCCTCATCATGACCGCAAACATGAGTCCCATCAGTCTACCCGCAGCAGGGAGGTGAGGTGAGGAACAAAAGCAAATACAGGGGCGTTTAGTGTGTTTCTGAGGCTGTGATTTCCCCCTGAGGGGGAGGAGGTGAAGCAAACATAACCCGAGCAAGCTGCATTTAAGGCACATGTTGTCCAACTATCTATAGGCTACATGCTTGGAGTGTCCATGGTTAGAGAGAAACAACTGAGCATGTCTTGACTTGAGTTTCCTAAAGCATACAAACACTGAAAGGAGGCTCGACACAAAGTGGATGTACACATTACTGAAGCAGGTTTGGAACGTATGGCTTTTCAAAGCATTAGGAGAACACCCACACCATGTGTTTGGTGGATTTTTCCATGTATGAAACATAATTTTAAAAAATTTAAAAGAAAAATGAACAAGTTAGTAGTATTACATCTCTGTCAAACAAGTAGTCAAATATCACTGTAACATGCTCCAAAGGTGGGTAAGTCCAGCATTTTCATGATCTCTAGACTCTTATCTAACTGAAATCTTAATCCAAGTAATCCTTCATTCACTGGTACTCCTAGTAAAACGCCAACCTCCTCAACCACCACCAGCAAGATTGCACTACCAGCGCATATTTTATCGCACCGCTTTAATCTCCGGTCTTATTTCTAACTCTCTTCATCTCTGTCTGGCTTAGTCACAGCCTCTGAGTCCAGCTGTCATGAGCTGTGTAATGACACCTGGACACCTGGTACAGTTTCACTGTGGAACAGAGTGGTATGAGTCTGATTGTGAGCACCACACATGAAGGAGAAAGGAATAAATCCTGCCTCCTCGGGCAAAAACTACATTTTTGGGTAGCTCAAAGAAAGCACTGAAACTCACTTCCAGTTCCCCAGTTATGAACTTCAGGTAAAATAAGGCACCATGGATTTAGAAAAGCTTTGGAGTTCACTGAATTCCCCATAGTAAACCAACAGAATAATAATGTCTTTTACATAAACATATTACATATTTTAATTTATTATTCTGTGAACTCAAAATGTCATGTCAGTCAGGGTTTTTAAGGTATAAAAATAGTGTTAACATCTGCTTAACATCCACTTTTAATATAAGTTAACTGAACAATACTCTGTCTTTTACATTCTGTTAACTTTGTTTAAATTTGAAGTTTAGTTAACTCCAATATATAAGATATTTTAAAGTTAAAATACTTTTTTTTATTTACACTGCAGATTTGTATGAAGTGAACTTTTCTAAGGATTAGTGCCACATACACTTACTAATATATGTACTATAATAATAATAATAATAATAATAATAATAATAATAATAATAATAATAATAATAATAATAATAATAATAATAATATCTGAATATATGTACATGCTTCAAACTAATGACAACAGTCATGGTATCTTTTGAACCTTTCAGAAAAGGAAAAAACAAAACCTCAGAAACCTTATTGTGTATCTTCATGCTGTCATAGCCTGTTATCTGATCAGTTTCTGAGTTTTGTGGGTTAACTTGTTGATGCTCTTTGTAATGCCACTAAGGTGCCAGGTTCCAGCAACAGCATTCAGCAGCTTTTACGAGACAGTGCTGTTCTGGCTGCCATGGTGTTGGGAAAGGGGAGTAAAAAGAAGCTATAAATGAACTGAAAGAGCCCCTTAACACAGCCCACTCACCCAGAGGCATGTTTACTAGATATGCCACTTACACAGAAACATCAAAAACATGAAATGACCAAGTTCAGCTTTAAATAGCTTGCACAACACTTTCACCTGTGATAACTGTGTTGGCTGTATTAGCAGGATATTTTCTTAACAGCATGCAGCCATGACTGTGAAAGTGAAATAAAATCACTAGTTCATGGTGGACTGGACTATGAAGCTTTTGTGTAGTTTTTTGCCAGACAGGAGTTATTTTGGTGGTGATTGGTGTTTCATATAGCAGATACTGACTGACACATGTAGATTTTCTTCTCTACTGCAATCACATTTTGCCTGGGTGAACATGTCTGGCAACTTTGCACAAGTTGAAGTTACTCCAATAAAAAAAGGTTAGCAACTGGAACACATTATGTGGACTTTTGCACTGATTAACGGACAAAACTGCTTAACTCAGTCCTACTGATAAGACAAATCCTCCTCAACAATTATGTCAACATTTTGTGCAATAAAAAAGAAAACTATCTTTTAATATGTACTTTATGGATGACGTGTGTGACTATTCTCGAAATTTTCAACACTCAAATCAGCCTGCTTCCTTCCAAAAGAGAGGGACTAAATATTTTAGAGTTTGTAACACAGGGCATCTGTGCACAGGAACATAAAAGGAAGACACGGATGGTATGTAAAGACCAATATTTAGTCTGCTTGCTTATCATCATCCTTCCATCTTCCCATGAGGAAATACCAAAATGAGGAAAGTGATTCAAGTGTTGTGTTTCTCAGCTGCAGCCTCTTCACACAATAGGAGATATGGATCACTAGCTGAAAAAGCAACTGAAAATATACAGATATTTGCTGTGAGAAAATGCATGAGGAAAATTCTATTGTAAAAAATACACCAAACTGCAACAACATGCTAGCTTCAGTCAATGGTTCAATGCAGGAAAAAAGCTAACCTTCGCTACGGGACATCTGGCATCAGGTTACCCAAAAGGAGGCCAGGGACATTTCCAAGCTTGTGCCAAACATTTGCAAAATGGCACAGCCTAGCAAATACAGTTAAGGAAATTCTAAGCTCTGATTTTAAATAGAATAATGTATTGGAAAGTTAGTAAAGTTTCCCAATTTAAACTGACCTCCTTCTTAAACACATATTATGTATACAAAATATATTCTTTGTTATTCCATTGCTTTTCTTCATTCAGCAGCTAGTTAGTTTAAAAGCAACATAAAGGTTAAACACAAAAAACTCTCTTAAGTACTTTAAAGAGAAAGATTTCCAGACACATATTCCCACAATCAATATCACACAACCAACATTTCTCTTACATTTTTACTTGCCCTGATGGTCCCTATCCGCTATAATCGCTTGTTTGACAGAGAGGTCCAAGAGAAATGCTGGGGTTCCATTTCACAAGATTTCCTCCATGAGATGTTTAGACATTCCAGGTGTTTCAGTCTGGTCTCACCTCCAGAAGCTGGAGGAGCCCACATTTACTGCACTCACACACCACTAATCAAGATCCATGACAGTAATTCACACCAGATGAGAGCCATTTCCTCTAAGTAAGACTGAACTACACCAGATTCAGGGTTTGTTATCCTTACACTGGGAGGCCTTTGCCATTGCAACAGCTTAATCATGGTCTAAATCCCAAGCAGCTTTGGAGTTAAAAGCACAATATATCTTGATTTCAATCATGCAAAAGCAGAGAACTAGGCCAGTAGTATAAACATCTAAATACAGATACTCTTTTAAGAGGTCAAAATGTGAAAACTTACATCAGTACATGATGATATTTCCTCTTACATGAGTAGTGTCATAAAAATGGGTGTAAGTCAGATTTTGCTAAAGGTGGACAGGGTTTAAACTGCAGGTGAGTAGGCCAATCTCTTCATTTGTTTTTATCAGCATAGGTCTTGGGTTGCTTGTGGACAATAAATGTGCCAACTTGAATCACTTAAAAAGTGAGCTTCCTAGCTAATGGAAAAAGGATGCAGGAAACAATGTCCAGCATGCCTTCAGATAGAGGTCAGGTTCTAAAACTGAGTGCAAGTTCACCTTTTATATGTACATGCATTACTGGAGCCAAACTCCGCTTCAGCCTGCAAGAAAAATGATACTCATAACAACTTGAACAAACCCTTCCTTCTTACTCCCCCATTACAAACATGTATAGCAGTGCTACTTCTCTATTCATACCAACACTTTTGTGTTCAAAACATTTGATGAGTTTTCATGCACATAATGGGAAATAATTCTTGTGTGTTATGTTCTGGAGATTCTGGTTTCACAGGGAAAGATTAATAAAAATGTAAAAAAAGATCTAAGTAAGGGCAAAAACAGGCAGGGGCTCTGATAGCAGAGCAGAATGCCAGTGACCTGATCAACTCGTCCCTCAGACTCATCCATCTGCTTGCTGTCAGAGTTGTTTAACTACACTGATGGATAAAGGATACAAGATTTCAGTGGAGAAAACGGCTGAAATCAAGGAGGCACCACACAACACAGCTGCTTGTGGTAGACTTTGGTTTGGTGTTTGGTTACCACAAGAAAACATTCCAGTGGTAGCCTTCTTAGAAACCAGATCCAACATACTTAGTCTGTCAACACTGAATATCCACAGATTCCTTGGACATCTCTTCAACTTTCTAGTTGTTTTGTGTCTACACATATGCAAATAAGTTCCTACTTTGCTTTAGAATACATAATTTCTCCAATTAACATGTTCAATTCACATACTAAGTGCATAAACACATACATATTGGTCCTCATCATGTAATTTTAGGAAAGAAATGAAGTTCTGCTTTAATGAGGGTAAGAAGGTTTGTGTTCTTTTACAAGCACATGTTGGCTGAAATGGACCTCATCTGTGCATGGGTCACACCTGGAACCGCTGTGTTCATCTGCTGAGGTCTGCATTGAGTTCTATGAGGACAGGACAGAGAGCAGTGACCTTTGGTGCCCAGTCAACTGAGAGGGCAACCTTCAATGCATACGCACTACAGGGAGCTCCCCTCTGGATATACCAGTACAGCATGGAGTCTGGTCATGGCTAATATGCTGAGATCTAGGAGGCATGGCCCACACTGATGAAGGTCCTTAAGTCGTGTGTAAGTAATTTACAAAACAGTCAACTGGGTCCAACCAATCTGACTCCCAGGTAATCCCAGTCAGGGTTACATTACTCAGTAGAAGTGTCATACAGATATCCTTTACAAAAATTATACCCAAGAGTAAGGAATATTGACTACAGTCAGATTATACACCACCTTCTTAATCAGTTAACCCGTATAAAATATTATTTCTGCAATATCATTAGAACTTAATTGTAAAATTAATAATGTGTGTACTTGATTAAGATTCAACAGATTACACTATTTACTTTTTTATTGGTTTCTATGGCAAAAAATGTGACAAAAGTGTAAATAGAATTCCCAATTTAATCATTTGTATCAAATTTGTCTTAAATACACTGTGGTTATTAAAAGTTATAATTTCTACAAAATTTCTCTGCTTGTTTCAATGAGCTACAAGTGAAAGATATTAAATACTGAGTTAATGCTGAATTACACCATGTTTTTGTTAGCGCAAATATGATATCTAAGAGTTAGACTGCAGGTTAATTAATCAGTTATTAACCTTCAGTTAAGGTCCTTGCAGTAAAAAGTGTTAAGACAACAGTGCATGATGGTACTGGACACCTCATTACAGCGCAGTCGGGCTCTGCATGAGTGTTACCCTTTAGATCCCTGTGGCTGGTCTGAGCTCGATCTGGAGTCACTCAATAATGCAGAGGCCCCAGTTAACCATTGTGAGTAGAGCTTCAAATTTCACACGACAAGCACAGAGTACAGAGATGGCCTTGCCCAGACTATATTCCACTCCAGAGTATTAAAGCATGTCAAAACACATCACTGTGATGTACAGCGTGTGATTATACCTATAACTCAAAAACTTATTTTAGAATTTCACCAGTTTTATACCCTAAATGTGGGCCAGATCTTCTCTGAATCATTTACAGTGATTTTCCTTCTGTTCAATGCCATTGCCCTAGGAAAAGCAGTTAGGCATGACACTTTTTAATAAACAGCCAGTGTTCTAAGCAGCAGAGTGTATTTTAGAAATACATAGACCATTCACACAGCAAACTTAATCAAGATCCCATGAGTCCTGAATTGCACAGTTCCTGCTCCAATGTTACATTTAGAGACAGGCTAAGTTTCTGTCCTTCAGCAGCTATGAATACAAATAAAACCTTGAAAACACAAGAGAAATAGATCACTAAGATCAAAGTCATTTAGAGTAGCCTGATGGAAAATGCTACACTGTACAAGACGTTTCTGAGTCAGAACTGGTGGTGATATAATACAAACAAGGAAAAACAAGACAAAATTATTATAAATAACCATTTCATTATGCAGTAATTTCTAAAAAAGCTGTGGAATTCCCCTTTTAAATTGTTAGTATGAGGATCATGGGCGAAAGGCATTCGCCGTTGAAAAAATAACTAGGTTTTTTCATTCTCACCTTGCTAGGTCAGCCAGCTGAGGCCCCAGAGTAATCCATCATTTCACTTAATGTACACTGATAATTAGCAGCATAGAAAGACAGGGGGTGGCCTAATTCATCATCACATCTGCTGATAGGTAACCACAGGCCGACACTAACCAGTTCCTGCTGACTAAACACAGCCCTGAAACAAGATGGACTTCACAGACTGTTTTGATGACATGTTTCCCTCTAAAGGTGAAATATATATTCTAAGGCCTACAGGTTAGATAGACAGGTGATTAATTAAATTAACTTGAATTAGTCAAACATTGGCACAATTTATTGACACAGAGAAAAAATATTGTTTTGCTTTACTAGTAGTGCTGTATATATCAATAATTATATACACATTTTCATCACATCCATTCATTGCATTACTTGCAGTACAGAGCAACAAAATTCAAATTTGATGCAAAGTCAGACGCTCTACTTTAAATGTGTTTATCTTCAGTGAACAGCAGTCAGACATTGAATGTGACCAAACAAAATGTCTAGTTCCTTTCAGGGTGCAATAAAGCATAGCGTACCACTGGACAGAAGATAACCCTGAACTGTGAGCAATAGTGTGACAACAGCTGTTTAATCTCACCTGAACGAGTTTATGTGTTTTGTATCAGAAATGTCCAAGAGATCCCAGTCCTAGGTGAACAGACACATCCAATCCCACTGTGTGGTCTTGCCCTGAAATTCTTCAGCTTTGTGCTCCCGTCTACACACACACACACACACACACACAGGCCGCCACCTTCAGTGGCCCTGACAACACGAGCAAATGGCTGAGCTCACATAGCTTTGTGTGGGTGACCCAGCAGCAATCATGTGTGAGGGGGCAAAGATCTGCCACCTCAACATGTGTGCAATGAAAACAACTTCAACTGTTGCCTATGTACAGTAGTCCCAAGCTACAAATCCTCAAAAGCAACCTTTTTCTGTGCAGTTTCAGGGAAGATTTTCCATATGGTGAGCTCATACTGCAGGATGTGTGTATCTGTGCCTGTATGGGGTGTTGTCATTGTGTATGTGGGGTGGCTGAGGTTAAAGGCTGCTCTCGACTGAAATCATATTTCCTGTCATCTGGAAATAATACAGTAATGCTGTGCACACAGTTGTGCCTTAGGCATGTTGAGATACCTCAGAGAAATGCCGGCCAGGTTGGGTTCAGGGGCCACACTTTTTAATATAATTTTACTAGAATCTCCAAGACTCTTTGGGGAAGTACCACTAGGAGTCCATGTGAAATAAGCTGTATACCATGTTTATACAAAGTGCTTTCCATAGGTTGCTACTGAAGTACAGTATAATCATATCTGCTTGCCAAAAAGAAGAAAGGAAGCTATGAAAACAAGAAACTCTTCTCTTCAAGAGGAAAATTAGCTGCTCTTGAAGGTTTGCTTGAGGTGTAGGAGTTTAATAACAAAGCTGTTCTAAGAAAACCACAGTAAAAGCTTCATGAGCTCCAGAAAGATGTAAAGACCTACTGTCCTTATAGTCTTTTTCAGGTCGTTTAGTTTTATGACAAAACGTCTAACAGGTTTTCTTCACATCACGTTTCAGAAGGGTGTTTTCACGATAACCTACCCACTGCTTTGATGGTGAACCCCTTCGGAGACCTCAGCGCCCTGCGCATCCAAGCCTCCCTCAACACCTCCAAATTACTGCCGTTCCCTTGAACGAGCAGCACAGAATTCTCCATCCATCCCTGGAAGTAAACATCGGCCATGGCTTTCACGAGTCTTTTATTCCAGATGCTGCGCAGGTTTTGGGACTTAAAATCCATGAAAACCTCCAGGCCATTCGTGCAGCCCGCGTTGCCGCCTCCAGCAGCCGCCGCGGAGCTGTCCTCCTCCTTCCACAACACCACAGCCAGCGAAGCTGCTGACAGCTGCACCACCCGCTGCTGTTGGGACATTATTTCTCCACTGTTTCTCGACAAAACACGGACTTTGCCACCATAAAAACGAAGCAGTCTTCCACCATAGACCAACGGAGAACGGCTTTCTCTTTTTGGCCCCCTCCCTCAGCGTGTTTCATTCCCGCCGCCTGCTGCTCAACCCTTCTCTCGGATCTGTTGGTTCGTCTCGCTCCCAAGGCAACCACTGCGGATGACGGTGCCGGAGAAGGCGGGACTACGTCGCTCGACGTCTTTCAGTGAACCAATAAAAATACAATTACACAATGACGTAGTTCGTTCGTTTTCAGCCTTGAAGGGCAGGGCAGGTGCAGCCAGACAGAGACTGGAACTCAGTGCTTATGTTAATGCTGTAGTTTTTTCGGACAGTTTCTCACAGTGTTTGTTAAATTTCACTCATTTGCAGTCATGGTAGCTTCATTGTTCATAACGAGGAACGTAAGAGAACTTGGCCAAACTAAGTATGGTTCTTTTAAATACTGTGTACTGAGTTTGGTGGCCAGTTTCTGAGTGCTTTCGGTTTATTCATTTAAAGTAAGAGATAAACTACACGAAACATGTAGAATGTAACCTTCCTTAGGCATTACCCCAGTTTGTAATTTAATGCAGCTATTAAGTTAACCTGACAAAATTTGTTTCTCTTCAGGTCTCACTGGGGCCTTTTAATACTTTTTAAAACGTTTTAGCTAGCAGCTCTTGCAGTACATCCATTTTGCACATTATATTTTACAGGCAGTGACTGAAGAGACACCTCATACATCAGCTCCCAGAAATCAAAGCACTACTGCTCTGGTTTAATGATTCCACAGACCCCCGAAGGAGACTGTTGAGTCTGACCAGGAGATGAGGGGCCAGCAGTGGAACAGGATATTACGTTTCCTCTGTGTATATAAAATATACATCACATCTTCCCACTATAAATCACCCTTTTAGAGGCAGGGATAACTAGCTACAGCCACTTCAGAAAAACATCAGACAATGCACCTTCAAAGAAGTCAACATTCTAATGTAGCCTCAGTATGATTCTTATTTGACATTGCAAATTTCCTTTTACACACATGTGAGCATCTGCATAAGTATGGTACTCGAAACAACCTGAGCTGGGCCACTCCTAGTTCTCTGGATAAGATAAACTGAACTTTAATGTATTTTTACTGATACTTTGACCAGAAGTTCCACACACAAAGCTGACACCAACATACCATATTCACTTTCTGTTATTTTAATATGAAATATAGGCTATTGTAGCCTTAAATGTATGTACACACCTGAAGTTTTAATTAATACGTTACCTGAGCTTTCCTGCAACAAATGTAAAGATTACTTGAAACTGGCCACTTTGACAAGGGCCAAATTGTGGCGGGTAGAAAAATAAGTAAGAGAATCTCTAAAAACAGTCATATGCAGTGGCTAGTACATACCAAGTGTGTTCTAAGAAAAGACAACTTGTGTACCAGCAAAATGGCAATGGGCAACCAAGGCTTAATGATCTTTGCACATTAAAGGTTAATGCTGGAAAGAAAGATACAAAGATAAAAGGGTGTCAGAACACACAGAATGCACCACAGTCAGAGTTTTTTTTGGTAACATAGGAAGGGCCCACATAATTTAAAGCTGTAGTTTTAGTGTTTTGATGAGTGTATATGTGTGAATGTCCCTTATGATAAAGATCTAAAAAATCTGTAATTTCTGCAGAATTCATATACAAATCACATAGTAACTTCAACAGTATCACTTATTAGTTATATAAGACAATACTTCTACACATTTGATACAAATGTATAAGTATATTACACAGTAGTATAAAAATCCTCTAGATTCTTTTTTTAAAAGAATTGTGACTCCTCCAGGCCCATGATTATCACATGCACATATTTACCTCTGGGGACGATTTTCAAAGAAGGTAAGCCTGGTCAGCTTAGACTCTTCATTGAAAATCCCTATCAGTCTAAGACTAAGCTCAGTCTGCATCTGGCCTCTAAGGTTAATGAGCATGTGAGCTTTAGCTGTAAACATGTGTTTAAAGCTAACTCTGTCAAATTCAATTATCCATCTCTAATTCTGAGTGAAAAAGATTAACATTCCTTGCATCTCTGTCTTGTTTAAGTGACTTGACTAAGAGAGTGAGTCTCTGCTTCAAAGTTGACAAATCATGAAGCTTTCCAGAAGAAAACGTTCAATTATTTATTTAGTGCATGTGCTTTGACAGTGAGTTTGCTCTTCCTGAGTGAGACGTCTCTTCCTCATTACTGTTTTATTATGAGTGCACGTGTAAGTATTGGGTTGTAAACTGGATCAAAGACACTGTTCACTGCTCCCCGTTAAATCTTTATGATGTGTGCTGATGTAAAAACAGCTGCTAATAAGCCAAAGGGCTATTAGACATACAAAAAAAAATCAATCTGCTACTGAAACTAAAAGGAAAGTCTGTCCTTGTCTCCTTAAGGATATGTTTATGTGCTGTTTTATTTATTTTTCACAGACAACTTTAAAATACATTTGTAAGTGAAGGGCAAGCCATTCAGACCATTGCACTAACATATTTAATTCATATACTGTATTTAATTTATTGAAATAACCCTTGATCGTGCCCATACCTCTGAGTTTGTGTGTGCGCATGGTTGTCTGTCTCTGTGTTGCCCTGTGGTGGATTGGCCTGTAGTAGCTGGATTTGGCTCCAGCTTCCTCGCGACCCACTATGGATAAAGCGGTTTGGATAATGGATGGATGGATGGATGAAATCCTTGATAGTTTAACAGTTAATTTATAAGTGAAGGCAGAAAATAGTAATGTAACTTATGTACCTTAGTACTGCTCTGTGCGTGCTTAAGGAGAAGAAATGGACAAATGTAAACTGTAAAAAGATCCTTGTCTCCAAATTGTACTGTGTAGCGAGAAAAAGATTTTTCAATCGAGTTTGCTGATATTATTTGACAAAATTCAACAATTACACTGTAGTTTCAACAGAGCAGTACATTTGCAGCCAGCTAGACTAGAGAACAACACACCACTAACATCACACACAACTAGAGAACGACACACCACTAACATCACACACAACTAGAGAACGACACACCACTAACATCACACACAACAAGAAAACGACACTTCACTAACATCACACACAACTAGAGAACGACACTCCACTAACATCACACACAACTAGAGAACAACACACCAATATTATTACACACAACTAGAACAGTGTCCCATTTGGGCTTTTGGAACACTGTACTTCACAGCTTGAAGAGTGAGGTATCTAACTGTAGTTTAAATTAGCCTGAGGAGTAACACCATTAATACAGCATAAACAGCGGAGGTCATTAAGACTTCAGCTGGGCAAACATGCAAGAACGCCAGTGTAGAAGTTAATGTGTGTTTTGGTAGAATTGTATTTTCCTTAAATTTCCAAGGATTCATTAGGGATTAGAAAACATTAGTTCATGTTTAGAGGACTGAATACATGAAAACAGCATGCAGAATGACCCAGTGCTGCTTTAGATTCTGTTAGCGAATGTGAAAATTGTCATCTGTTACTTTTTTGCCACATCAAGGCCAGCAGTAGCTTTACTGTGCAATAATGCAGGAGTGAAAAAAAGAAAACTCTGCAACAAGAGTACCTTGTAAAAATAACTTCAAACAGCTTGTGTATCGGTGGTTATTAAGAATATGGGAATTTTAAAGGATCTCCTGCTGTTTCCAGTGACCCTGCACCAGGGTGACTCAAACCATGCAGGAAATGCCTCTGCTGGACTTCCTGTACTGTTTTAGCTCTTTGCACATCAATGAGAGCACGATCCGGGTCAGTGTATAGTATTACTCACTCTGAATAAAGGAGAAGCAGCTTATTCAACCAGACCAACATAGTTTCAGCAGCTGAAAGGTAATAAGGTTGGACATGTTGCTGGGGCAAAAGAAAAGAAACAGTAGGGAAACAGATTTCCACATTTGCATGTTCTGAACTTCCTCAAGCTGGTCTTATCAAATGTACACCCCAGACTTTTTCTAGGAGACCCTTCTTTTGTTCAAATTGTTAAATAGGTGAGATGACCTCTTTTGCACAAGTTCAGCAGGAGAACTGTCAACAAATTCTCAGATGCAGTCTGACGAATGGAAGGAAAGAACCGTTTTCCTGTGTTTGTTCCCATTGAAGCTTGGTGCATTCATGGAAATGTGCCTGTGGAGATTGTTTCCCTATTCAAAACTGTATGTCTGGAATTTTCAATATTAGAGAAAACACCATTCACCAAACAGCATATTTAACTAGACTGAAAGTGAAGGATCAATACATGACATGATGCTGCAGGTTTACAATCACATTTTGTGAGTATCATTGGTTTAACCTACATATTGTTACAATTATATATAAAAAAAACTTTCCCAATGGTAACTACAGTCATGTAAAAAAGAAATTAGGACACCCAATTAAATATTAACATATTGATGTCTAATCTTGTTTTAGTTTATCTCTGTAATAGAAAGTGATTTAATTGCAGGTTAACAACAAAAATTAACCATGATGTATTCATTAAACAAAAGATATCAACAAAAATGTTTATTCTACCTGAGGAAAAAGTTAGGACACCATACACCCTAACTGCTAGCTATACTCTTTGGTTGAAATAACAGAGACAATTCTTCTGGCCATCTACCAGTCTCTGACATTGGTCTGAGGAAAGTTTGCCCCACTCCTTAATGCAGAATTAGGTTCTTTAGGTTTCTTGCATGTACAGCCCATTTTAAATCACCCCACAGCATCTCAAAGGGATTAAGATCTGGGCTTTGGCTAGGCAACACCAGGATTCTCTATTTCTTTCTCCTTTCGGCTTTCAGTCCTTGGTGGATTTACTATTATGTTTTGGGTCATTATTGTGTTGCAGGGTCCAGTTCTGCTTCATCTTTAATGTTCTTCCAGATAGTTTTTCATTTTCCTTAAGCACCCTCTGTTACAGGGTAGATTTCATGGTGGATTCTATGATGGTGAGCTGGTTAGGTTCTACTGCAGCAAAGCATCCCCAAACCATGACACTTCCACCTCCATTCTTCACAGTTCCAATCACGGCCTTTGTCTACATTCTATCTGGCAAACTTCAGTCTGGCCTTGATGTTTCTCTTAGAGAGCAAAGGTTTCAACCTTGCACACCTCCCATGCAAGTTAAAGTTGTGCAATTTCTTTCTGATTGTAGAGGCATGCACTTTCACATCAACTGTAACAAGAGCCTGCTGTAGGTCTCATGGTGACATTTTTGGGGTTTTTGGAGACTTCTTTTAGCATCTTGTGGTCTGCTCTCTGGGTGAACTTGATTGGACGGCCAGACCTGAGTATATTGGCAGTTATTTTGGAAGTCCTCAACTTGTAGGTTATTTTCCGGACAGCGGAATTGCTGATTGCAAACTCTTTGGAGCCCTTCTTAAATCCCTTTCCAGAAATAAGCTGCTTCAATCTTCTTTCTGAAGGCCCCAGACAGCTCTTTTGATTTTACCATGGTATCTCAAAAATCAGGAGCATGTCAAACTAAATGACTGAGGCTTAAATAGGGTTAACCCTTCATCAAAATTCAGAGTAATGATGTTCTAAACATGTACCTGATGTGATGTGTCTGATGTGTTCTAAACATAAACCTGTGTGTGAATTGAGCCATGTTAATTAGGAGTAAACGTGAGGGTGTTCTGATTTTTTTCTCACCAGTAATCACATTTTTGTTAAATTACATTTTACAGAAGATTTTGAAAAGTCTTTTCTTCCATTTTAATTGTTTAGTTTTATTACTTGAATCTCCCATTATTTTTAAAACTGAGATTATATATCCATATGTCCAAAAATGTTACAAAAACACACAAGCTTTCATAGGGTGTCCTAATTGTTTCACATGATGGTATAAGAGAAGGGAAAAGGGTAATTTGGAGTTTTGATGAGTCTGCAGTAATATTAGTTTAATACTAGCTGAAGTGGGAAATACATTAAAGTGGAGTTATTATAATTATTAAAAATATAATTAACTGTCATAATGTTATTAAATAAAAAACATACTCATGTTTGTGTCAAAATAAAATGATCAGGAATTATCAGCTTGTTTTAGAAAGTAACCCCTCCTTTTTTCATCAAAAAATCTTGGTGTATTGCTTTATGGTCTGTGTTCCAGTAATGTCTAAATAGCTTGTCTTAGACACAGATGGAAGTTCACTGTGAAGGACAAGAAAAACTAAATGTTATTATAAAAGTTGCACCAATATAAGTGGAGTCTAGTAAAGAGGCATGTGCTTCCTATCGGAGAAACATCTGACCCTAAAGCAGGAATTATCAGCCAATATGGCCATGTTCTCTCTAGGGAATTCACTATAATGCCCTCAGGGTGGTGTAATGTCTTCCTTAGGAGAACCAACCACAGCTTCAAGTCCTTAATTTCCTCTGTTTTCAGGCTACTACATGCTGATATAGTGAATGACTGCTGCATTTTATTATTAATTTATATGATTTATTTCTATATATGAACAATAAAATGTTTTATTTTTTCCTCTTGCTTCTGACGTATATAAACCTTGGGAGTTTCGAAGTTGATGTCGATGGACTAAGTAAACTGTAAAGGGTTTGCCCTTCCTGTAAATTGAAGTTGTCTGAATCTGAATCTGTAATCTGAATCTAGTGTGAATTTCTTAATATTTAAACCTAAACCAGATCTATTATAGGACTAGTTAGCACAATCCCTTAATTCCTGAGATTTATGATGTGAGGTGTCCTTCATAATGATTCCAGCGTTACCTATGGGGTGAGAGTTGGGTTTGGTTGGGTTGGATCATAGAATATCAGACTTTTGACATGTCAAGAATAACAATAAAATTGGATTGCTGTGACATCAGAGTTTAAAACAGTTTTAAGATTAATATTCAGATAATAAGTCTGTAGATTTAGTGGATAAACATTTAATAATGTGTAAAATGAATGCAAGAAAATGGCATGCAGGAACTCCATCATTCTGTAACCTCTTATTGCAGGTCCACTGCATCCAGGTTAGCAGGAATGTGGGTGAGTTTAAAAGTTTGCAGGGCATGTCAACCTCTGTGCCAGCTCCAGACTACACAGGGTGCGGTGCTCCCAGTGGGGGGTGCCCAGGGGCCAGGCAAAAACAACTGTGCAGGTTTTTCACACTGTAACTCTGTATTCCCTGGCCTCCAAGCCAGGAAACAGGATAATTTCCTCAACAACCACACCACTTTGCTTGCTCCTGAGGCCTCTGAGCAGACGCAGAGCTGCACATAAGGACCCTTCACACACCACAGGGGCCCAGGCCAGTGATAAGGAAGGCAATGCATCAATGACTGCTCTCATATATCACTGACCTAAAGTATCAAACATCACATAAGTGGGTGGTTTTTGTGTTTGTTTAACTTGTGCTGCGCTGGATCGTTTCGTTCTTTTTTTTTATGTTGGTTATTACCACATCATATATTTGAGTATGTGAAAACAGAAAAGGTGACCAGTCATATCAGAATTTGATTGGTTATTTCTATTAGATTATTTCTGAAGCTTACAGATTGTATTGCCTATAAATATTGTCATGTCACAGCTATTTTGTAATTAAGCCTCTAAAGCTTCCTGATGTTTTCATACTTGAAGATTTAAATGTATAAAAGGGCTGCAGTATAATTGTATATGCATTTATAATAAAGATGAAACAATTCAATATTCTTGATGCAAGTATTAAATTACTATTACATTTTTTAAACTGTCTGTTAAAACTAATCGTCAAGTATTAGGTCACGTTTCAATTTGAACAGTTTCTACAGCAGGAGTGTGTAATTGCAGTCCTGGAGGGCCATTGTCCTACACAGTTTGGTAGTTCCCCTCCTCAAACACACTCACTAAATCACTGACCTGGCAATTAACAGGTAAGTTGAACCAGGTGTGTCTGAGCAGGGAAATCGGCAATCTGTGCTGGACACCGACCCTCCAAGAACGGAGTTGCCCACTCCTGCTCTACGGTTAGGCTGCTGACATAACCTATTGCATTCAACTTAAGTTTAGTTGCATTTAATATATAGTTGCAAACATGTTTTTTGAATCTTTTTTATTTTTTTATTTTTTGTGCAACTGAAAATCCGCTTGTAAAATTAAAACTTTATGACAGGGCTCCTGAGTGTTATAACTATCTAAGCATTGGTTCTGTGATTGGGAGATCATTGATTCAGTCCCCAGTGGTGCCAACTGGGAGTCCAATGAGTAGGATGGTCCTCTCTGTCCCTCCTCATTCCAAGTGCAATAGCAGAACTGGCAGTCAGCTTTCATCTGCAAGCACCAGTTCACCTGTCCAGTAGTTCAAAAAGATGCGAAAAGTTCTTCACATGTCTTGGAGGAAGATCAAGGAATCCTGGCTGGTGGGTGGATTTGGAGACAACTAAAACTGGGCAAAAAAACAAGAAAAAGGCCAATAGAAATAGTCTAAAATATTTTAAAATAAAATATTATTACTTTATATGACAAGAATATTTTCCATTTTCTGTAAAGTTAGATTACTTGACATTCGAGGGTACTTCCAACAGTAACAATACATTTAGATGAATGTTAGTTAAAAAACAAAGTGACCCAAATAAGAAATCAACCGAATAAACTCACATAATACAAATCCTATAACCTACCACAGTCTGTGGACTTTCCATGGCCAAGATTTCACTGCTGCACTTGGCACGTTTTAACTTTTTAACTATTGCCAGGGAGTCATGCAGACAATAAAATAACAAATAAACAGATAAGCTTGGCACATAAAGAAAGACTGTCATGACAGAGCCGACTAAACTCTCCAAGAGTGACGACTCATCTTTGTTGTGATAATTGCAACGTTGTTATGCGGTAAATGGGAGGAGGGGGTTGAACATAGTGTGGGGCCTGAGTTAAGAAAGCATGGCTGTATGTGAACAGAGGGGGAGGAGAGAGAAAGGCTTTGGGTCAGGTGAGGATCTAACACATAAATCAGGGGTTAATGGGTCTGGCTGGAATCAGCCCTGAAGCATCAGACAATGGCCTTAAAGAACAAAGGAGAAGCATAATTATTCGTGAGATGATCAGCACCTTCAAAGTGAGAGTTTCAGCCATAAAATTACTTCAGAAAACAGCAGAGTGTGTGAACAAAGCAGTGTTTACATCAGCGAGGGTTTATCCATGGTGTAAAATAATGTACTTTTTTCCTTGTTTGTTTTTATATGTAGCTTCTCCAGAATATGACCAAATTGCCCATTAAGTCCTATTATAAGTGAGTTACTGCATTCATAACCTAAGGAAATATTTAAAAATAATTTATTGTGACAGTCAGGTATATTTCTATTGCAGGAATATTCACTTAATGACAGCAGTGTGTATCAGTGTGTTCTGCTTTCTAAAATGAGCAAGGAAACAGAGAGGAACTCTGAAAACCTCTCATTTTCCCTGCTTGAAGAATCAGCTGTACCATCAAGGACATGTTGCAACCCAATCTTTCTCTAATGCTGTCTCACCAGAGGCATCCAAACTCCCCACCCAGCAAAGAAAAGCGAGGGGAAAAACGCACTAAGCCTGTGTTAAATGAGCCGATTGTCCTGTGGCTCTCTAATGTGCAAGCGTTTTTCAAGCCTATAAGGCTGAGAGACGGTAGAGGCACAAAAGCGCTCTGTCTCACAGAGAGACTGCAGTTACCTGCACATGCTCCAATTTCACAACACTCTCCCTGCCTCTTCGGCAGCTGGACTGCAGAGTGACATTGTGGCAATGATGATTTCTGTAAAACCTTAAAGGGAAAGCCCACTAATATTTGGATAGGAATGAGATCAAATCAACAACATGTTTGCGAGCTGTTTTATGGACATTTGCCTATTCTAATGGGGAACCTGGAGCCTGTCACTGTCACAGATTGATCTGAATCAGTGTTTCACAAATCATGTCCACTGCTCTGGTGTTTCCCCTCACACAACTCCCACCTCAGCTCAGTGAGCTGTTATTAATGAGCTGGTTACTTGGATCAGGTGTGTTGCGAGTCCTAAAGTGTAGGGCAGTGAGCTAAACATAGATCTAAAGCAAGTCAAAATGATCTACCAACAATAAAATTATATATA
>JBBIGC010000145.1:13817257-13834020 GCA_037576955.1 Lepidarchus adonis
GTCATATATTGATTCCATTCAGTTTAAGAAATCGTTGGAGTAAAGTTATTATATATATAAATACACACACACACTATATATATATTAATACTGAATGGAATCAGCCAGAGTTGCGGAGTACAAACATATTCCCTAACCTTTCTCTCTTAGCTTGCTTTTTGGTGTGTAGTCAGTGTTTTTTAAATGAACAGTACAATTTTGGTTTTTACTTGTTCCAGGTCCCTCACTCATTTTTAGACCCTTTCTTTAGAAGTTAATAAATCAGAAGCCGCTAAATTGGTCACTTGTTGGCTGGAGTTTAGCAGTAGCTTGCGGTGACCAAGCATGTTACAAAAGACAAGATGTCAGATTGGCTGTACTGTATGTCAATCAAGTGCCAACTGCCACAATGGGGACGGGTAATAGGCTAACACCTTTTTTAATGACGTGATCTACCCACACTACCTGTACGGTTGTGTATATGGTGGCTCGTGGTTCACACGTCTTGTGGAATTTGTTTGTCTGTGATCGACTTGTGTGCCTTTGCGATTGACCAGTAGATCGCGATTGACGTATTGGGCACCCCTGATCTAAGGAACAAAAATACTTTTCTAACCTTTGAGTCTTAGCAAATCTTGCTGATCTAGTAGTTTTATTTTACTTCTTTGGGTCTTGCAGAGAGAAAAAATCTTTGATAAGAATGAGGTAAAGGGTATAATTTTTGTAGAATTTTCTGATGAAATGTGTGGGCGATGGGATTAAGACAGATTGAGTTTTAATCAGTTGGGGGCAGCGCTAAAAAACCTTTGTCATTTGGACTCAACTCTCCTAAGCAGGACATGGAGATTACATACTTCCCATTCCCTGCAGGAAGCAGACACACAAAGCCTTGACATGCAGTAAAATTAGAGCCAAGATTGTAGAAAAGGAAACAAGCTCTGGAAGAGAAATTGACATACACATCAGCCACAACATTAAAACCGCCTGCCTAATATTGAGCTGGTCTGCTTCAGGCAGATAAACCAGCTCTGACTGTGGTGCACCTTGTCTGTGGTCTGACACTTTTTTTTTTTTTTTTAAATAAGAATCAACATTAACATTATGCATTAACAGCAGCTCTTATGTGGGACTGGACCAGACGACCAACCTTGCATTAATAAGCTTTGGGTCCCCATGACCCTGTTGCTGATTCACCAGTCTTTCTACTGATCACTTTTTGTTGGGAACTAACTGCTGCATACCTGAAACACTCCATAAGCTGTTCTATTACAGTAAAGTTACTCTTCCCTTCACACACCCATTTTTTCTGCTTCCAACAAATCAAGAACTGACTGTTCACTTACTGAATAACACCTCCTACTCTTTAGCAGATGCCAATGTAATAAGATGGTGGTCATTTACTCAAGCTATCAGTGCTTTTTATACATGTACAGTACCTGCAAAAAAAGGCAGGTTTAAAAACACTGTAAACTAAAAATGCTTTTAAAAATTAAAGTATAATAGTTTGTCATCTACTAGTAAACAGCAGTGAATGAACAGACATCTAAATCAAATCGATATTTGGTGTGACCACCCTTTGTTTTCAAAACAATATCAATTATTTGCAGTTTTTGAAGGAACTCTGCTAGTAGGTTGTTTCAAACATCTTGGAGAACTAACCACAGATCTTCTGAGGGTGTAGGCTTCCTCAAATTCTCCTGTATCTTGTACTGAACACCTGTTTGGTTTAACTGATTGATCATACACCTGAATATAATCCTACAAAATCCCTGCCTCTGTACAAGTGTACCTATAAAAATGATGCTGGCTTAATGGGTAGTAACACCAAATTGGATTTAGATTTTTCTGTCGTTCACTCACTTTGTGTTTTGTAAATTGTTTTAAAATGACCTATTATTCAGATTTGTGACAATACTGTTTACAGCATTTCCATTCCAACCTTAGACAGTACGGTATACACGCGCGTACGAATGGATTTCTAAGAGCGTTGATCAGACGCTAGAGGGCGCTGCTGAGCGAGTTAAGAATAAACAGGTTTATAGAGCTTATGCAAAAGTGCAAAATGATAGATTGGTTTTATTTTTTTCAGACAAAACGCACTCATTTACTCAGCGTAGAATAGCATCAAACCTTTCAGCACTGCAGTGACAATAAAACTGCCTTTTTTATTCCACCTCAAAAACTACTTAATTGGACCGCCAGTGCCATCTAGAGGAGGGGTTCAGCATTGTAGTTTCACCACCATCCTTATGCCACAATAAAGGGAACAGAAAGGAAGCAAAAATGAAATTTAATTTAGTTAAAATGACCCACTTTTATTTTTACACAGGACAACCATAATCGCACATCTGGAATAGAAAAATAATATGCACTTGGTTGCTTTGGGCTCACTGTTACTAAGTTTGGCTCTTTTTCCATTCAGCATACACCACTCATTGTAGCCCCGACTTCAGAAGACTGGCTCAAAAAAAAAAAAAAAAAATCAATCTCCTGCTTTTTTCAATGTTAACACATTTTCACAAGAAGTCTTCTGGAACATTCTGCAAAGTAGGATTCTTGCGCAGCCTACAAAACCAGACTCAAAGCCAGTCTTTCATAATGACAACTGAGCTTTTGGGCATCAATCTCCCTTTGAGAAAAGGGGAAAATTCATTCACAAAATGCCACTCATAAGATCACACAACAATCACAGAACAAACAGAAACTCAGTTAGGATTAAGCAAATACACGTGCATTAGTTTAGATGCATATCAATAAACAAGATAGCAGCAAGTTAGCAAAGTCTTAACAGATAGTTAATGAAAAGAATGCAACTACTGATCTGTTATATCAGTTACAACAAAAAGAGACATTCATCCTGAGCCTGGCACTGCATTCCTTATGCAGCTCTACCCAGGTCCTGACGTGAGTTCTATTTACTTTTTACACATAAATAATGTTATTATTGCTACTTAAACTGAGAAATCACACACATACTGGCACAAATTGTGTAGATTAGAACATTGACAGAAATAATAGATGCAACAAAACTAAACTAAAATGACTGGAAACTGGGGTGAGAAGGTTCCTTTATAATAGTATTTTGAAATCAATGACATTTTAAAACAAGACTTAAATATCACATGAATTTTTATTGTAAGGAAGATAATTTAACTATGTAGGAAATCAGTTGTGAAATTATCATTAGGTCAAGAATCACAAGGAGGAAAATTAAGTTACAGTGTTTCCTCTGTATTTAAAAGTCTGTACATAGCAATAACAAAAATGAAAAATGAGCATTTATCAAAAAATTAGCTTCAAATTAAATGAATTTAGTGCTTATTTACAGATTTGAAGGGAATAGTAAGTGACAGACAGATGCAAAAGGCAGTTCAGTCATCAGAACCATTAGTTTGATTTTTCTGCTCACCGTCTTCAGGATGATCTCCCTATGTCAAACAGATAAAGACATTACATTTGTCAGATAAATGTAAATCTAAGGTTAGTGGGGTTAGTATATCAAAAAATCCTTGCAGGTGAGAGTTCAACATACATTAGGCAAGACACTCTGTAGTTCTTTCATTACTGTGCTGAGGCTAGAGACTGTGCTGTGCAGCTGCTGCTGATAGCTGCTCTTTTGGTGCTCTGAGGCTCTGAGGCCCTTCTCCGTCTCCTTTAGGCTGGTTTTCACCTGCTCCAGCTCCCTCATCAGACTGCGATTAGCTGACTCAAGTTCTGACATACTCTTAGCATCTTCATCTGAAAGACAAAACACAGGTTATAACGTCTTCATTTCAATGTCTACCAATTTTAAATCGAAATAGTTTAACCAAGAAGGTTTATAATATTTTACCTTTCATGAATTAAAATGCATCTTATTTTTCTATTGCTCTCACACATGAAAAAACAATTAGACAACAGTATATTTAAAATTTAAAACAGTATATAAAATTGCATGTGCATGTACAAAGAAAAAGAAAAAAGCAGTAGAGCAGCACTAATAAAAAATGTAAACAAAAAACTGAAAGCTATGCTCGGTTGGGCAGCTCCTTGTTCTCTAGATACAGGATTATTTCATGATGCTCCTAAGGTTGCTGTGGTCTACATTACAGTTCATACATTACAGTTTGATCGTTACCCATTTTAGTGTCTTGCTGCATGAGTTTTTGTTCAATCTCCTCCCTGGCTTTCTCACTCTTGTCCAGCTTCTGTAGCATGCTACCCACGTCCACCATCGCACCATTATAAACAATTAGACTTCCCGTTCCAGCGCAGTCCTCTGCCTCTCTTTTTGTCTTCTGACAGGGCAGCAGAATTCTGTTACCTTAAAATCACACAAATAATCTACGGTGTTAATTCTTCGCAATGCACGGACAGTACTGAATTTATAATCAATTCCATCTATCATTTATATGCTGGTCATACACATGGCATATATCTCAAAAACTTTTTCAGCTTCACAAAGTCTAACAAATGCAGACACAATTAACTCAGATTGTGATTTATATTAAATGTGGTTGACCGATTTCTCATGCTTTTGTTTTATATACTCGAGCTGTGATCGTTGTATCAAAATAACCAAATCAAAGATCACACCATTTTTTTGTGTTCTTACAAAAGTGATGTGTATTAACCACATTACACGTGAAGCAGTAAAGATGCCTACTTTCCATGTAGGAAAAAAAAAGAGTAAATTTGAGCACGATATAAAGGCTTAAAAATATAAGTAACCATAATTATTTCATTTTTCTATATATTGTTATAGTACAACATTGTGTTCATCTGTCATTAAACGCTAAATGTGACGAACAACAATGTAGCCTAGGAAAAAGTGATCCACCATTCTAAGGTACAAACGAAAGCTAAGACTGAGGTAAGGCTGAAGTCAAGACTAAGCAATGCATTTTGATTGATGAGAAAAACTTTCATGTAATACCTTAATCCAGATTTGTTGAAAGTAGTTACTTACCTAAGAGATTTTCTATTTGAGAATCAGGAGTTCCAGCTGGGACGGGCTCGTCTTTGGGTTTATCGGTTAGCTTACGGTAATAGCAAGATTCTCTGATTACTGGTTTATTTAATAATTTCTTCACCTGCAAAAGAACACTTTAGCCTATTAGCACTAGCTTTGATATCAGACATCTTACATTGTAAGCCATAATCATCGAAATTCCAAGAAACAAAGGCGACATTTCACTGTGTGTAATGAATCCAATAATATATGAATTTCACTTTCTGAAAAAATGTTTAGAAATATTGAACCTTTTCACAATATTAATTTTTTTATATGTACCTGTATGTGAGAATAAATTTTGTTTTGTAAATGTCATTTTCATAAAAGAACGTGTCAGTCATTGCTGATGACTTTGTATAAAAATGGTACAGCTGTCAAAATTTATTTTTGACAGTCCTAATGAGCACCATGTCTTGGTCACCTCATGTCTGGTGCTGAATTTCTAGAATTTCAAGCTAGAGCATGAACTATGAAAGTAGAGTTCAACACAATTGTAACAATGTGCTTTTAAGGTCCTCAGACCACTTTAACAATAAAAAGCTGTACAAATATATCAGACAAAACTGCATTATAACTCATATTTTACAAAATATGTGCACTGATTGTAAAAATACAGAACCTGTGCTCTAGAGAGATGTAGGCCCAGTGTGTACATAATCTCCTCCAAGTCCTTTTCCAATAGGTATCCACAATGACTTTGATCGAAGTACACAAAAGCCATTAGCAGATCTTTGTCATACGTCACCATATGCTTCTTTTTTTCATCCTACAGATAAACAACATTGTCAATAAGCCCTTATTTCAAATGACTGTGGTAGAAAATGCAGTTTTTTTTAGCTAAGAATCAGGTGAACCATACAAAACTCACTTTATCTTTAGATGCTCTATCTTTTGATTTTCTGTCCTCTCGACGGTCATCCCTCCGGTCCCTTCCATTGGAATCTTCATCATCCTTATCTGAGGATTAGAAAATACTGTTTAAATATGTGTTCAACAGTTAAGAAAAACTGACATGACATTTTGCACGCAAAAATGGGGTGTAAGCTCTACCATCATCATCATAGTCCTCTGCATCCTCAGCCTCCATTGGATCATACTCATCAGCATTGTTATTGCTACTTTCATCTTCATTATCATCATCATCTTTCGATTCTTCTTTCTTTAGAATCCTCTCCTTGTCGTCATCCTGTTACACAGATGGAAGAAAGGCCATTTCAATCTTGTACAACCAGCTCTTGTAAAAGTCCTAGTTGTGCCAAAACACCTTCCATTTGAGAATTATGGAGTCTACAGTGCTCTAATGAACTTTCCGTGCAGAACTTTCTGAAACGATCCACTTTCTCAGCAGACACGGCTTGTTTTTTGCTCTGATGGACATTATCAGCTACAGGCCCTCATAGAGGTGTGTGCCTTTCCAAATCATGTCCGGAGCTGTACTTCTTGAATATTTGTAAATGTACATGTGATATTTCATTGTGGTACAAAATTGCCTTAAATTCTGTTTCGACTTTGTCATCACAGAAATGGAGTGTGAATACCTCAGCTTGTCTGGTGGAAAACTAGTTTATTTCAACAAATCATTAAATAAATTAAGTAAAACATTTCACTTACCCTCCGCTTCTCGTCATCATCTCTTTGTCTCTTTGTGGAAGGCTCACCATTATCCTCATCCTTGTCTTTTTTTGTGTCCCTCCTTTCCACATCTTTTCTCTCTCCCTCTTTCTTTGTCTTCTCTTTCTTTTCTTTCCTCTCATCTTTGCTTGGAAGAGCAGCAAGAGCTTTGTATATTCTATAGCCAAAGTCTCGTTGAAGCATCTCATTGAAAAGTTCAGCAAACAATGAGACCTAAAACAGACAAGCAAAATGGTGCAAACGTTTGTGCCAGAAACTGACTTGGCTGTGTGACTGGTTCCTGAAGATCAGCATATAATGCAGGAAAACAACCCAAAACCACCATCTGTTTGAGTTATATATTCTTTCCGATATACTTTAAAGAGAAGACTGGAATTCATTTGTATTTTCCTTTGTTGAGAAGGTATATTTTGAGACCTAAGCCTTTACAATGTGTAAAGATTTTTAAGGAAGGCATAAAAAATTAATAACCTCAAAGGAGTGCTCTTTATTGTCCTCCAGTCGGTAGTCCAACAGCACACTCAGAGACATGATACTGCAGTCAAACTTGCCATTTTTGGCTGCCCAGTTTGGGTGGACAATAATAGTGGGTTCATCAGGGAGAACATAACGCCTCTCCCTACGCTGGCGCTCTAATTCCTCTTGCCGCTTACGCTCCTCCTCCTGATGAGGACAGACAAAATCAGATTGATATTACAAATAAAGCAACACTAATGAGTAAACACCCTTTAAAACATTACTTTGTATTTTCAAACAATCCCCACAATGAGTACTCTTTAATCTACCGATAATTTATGTATAGGAATACAGTGATAGTGAGCACCTTCATGTTATGCTCACAGCTTGTTTCTTCTCTCACCTCCCGGTCATCTTCTGCTCTGGATGGCTCCTCTTCCTCAACACCAGCAGACTCAGTCTTTTCTGGCTCTTTGAATTCCTCCACCTGTTCTTCCACTTTCAACTGTTTAGTTAGCCGAGCTATCAGCTGAGACTTCAGCCCTTTAGAGCTCAGAGATCGGCTTTCAAGCTCCTTACGCAGGTCATTCACCTAAATACAGGAGTTGGAGAGACTTCTCAGAAAAAGGCAAATACAAAACTCACTTAATCTGTTATCTGTAGGTGACCTACCTTCATGGACTTAGGATCAAGCTTTGACCAATGAGTGGGTGTAGTAACCTCTTTTGAATCATCATCATCTTTCTCCTCTTCCTCCTACCATCAGGTCAGGGAAAGAGAGGAGAAAAGAAGAACAACAAAATGTTAAATAGCAAAGTATCTTTGTTTTAAGGGCTTCTGAAACAAAAGTTAATCCGTGCAAGAAGCAAGGTCACAACTGTCTCTCATTGTCTCCTCCCACTGAGGTCTCGATTGGGTAAAAAAAATAAAACAAAATAAAGACAAAATTAAAATATGTCCATTTCTAGGATACATGGAAGCTCACTAGCTTTTAAAACAGATCCAAACCCCACCCATCAGCCAATCAATGCCAGTTCTGTGGAATACAAAAAGGTAATCAATGACAACGGGTCCAAGAAATGTAAAAGGTGACAGATGCACTCAGAGATGGTCTCCAAACTCAATGTGTACGGGTTCCTTATAACTACATTTTAAAATTATTTTTTACTCATATTCCCTCCTTTTTAACATCTAGTCATTGAAGACTGTGCTTGGGATCAACCAACCTCCACATGTCCACAAGTTTAGGTACAGTCCAATCCGAGAATAGTGTAAAATCAACAAAGGGACAGACAAGAGACAGAACTCAAGGAGTTTTTGAAGTTCAGCAAATATTGAATTAAAATATTAAATTAACCACAAAAGAAAACATTCTAAAAATACACATCACAACTGGCTCTCCAGATTCCAGCATGTGTTTTAAGAAATAAACAACAAATGCACCTCAAATGCAAAATGTGCTAATTTAAATGTCACTTTGCACTTCAAGCAAAATTAATCATGAATCTGCATAATGAATTTCCAGATATAGTAACTATGTTTCACAAGTAGTGCTGGAAGCTGTTTTACCAGTTGAAGCAGTGGCATTAAAATATGAGCTAATCTGTTCCACTGTGTGTGACTGCGGGCTGGGTGGTAGGGCGAGGGAAGTGCTGGGAGAGCAGGTAAAGGAAGCAGGAAGGGACAGGGTGGAGGAAAAGGGACAGGGACAATATAGAAGGGGTTTTGTATAGATGCCTGTTGTACTTGTTTGTTTTGTATTTTTGAGTGTTTTGACTGTCTATTCCTGTGCCTGTGAGAAGCGAAAATGAGAAGAGAAGGATTAGCGTTCAGTGCCTGTTCTCCATCAGCCTCCTTCCGTTCAGCCAAGAGTTTCTCTGCCAGCTGCTCCTTGAGTCCACGGGACAGGCCTTCCCACTCTGAGCGGGTAGGAAGACAATGCCAAACATCCGGGAGAAATAAAACCACTGTCTCCACATGTGCGGGAACTGTGCGCCCTTTGTGAGTCTCCTCAGGGCGGTGATAGCGTATCTCTGCAAAACGATACCTGTCGCAAAGGAAGAAGTGCATTGGAAAGAAACATTCTGTCAGACATCACACAAGGCCTAACCCCAATACACTTTCATACAGACAGCTCCAATCCCCCTGCCTCCCCTTTCTGGTAAGTGAAAATATATTCTGCAGATCTCCACAGTAGGCTCTCACGATGAACAGCAGCCATGTATTGGGAAAGTCAACAGACAAAAACAAAAAAACAGAACAAAACAAAAATGACAATCCAGACATTTCGCCACCCTCCTGTCAGGCCCCTCCCCATTTCTTTTGTGATTCTGAACTGGATGCTTGCGTACATACACCAGTGGTGTGAAAAAGACAGATTCAAAGACATGGTGAAAGCAAGTTAAATATGTAAGATATTTAACACAGGTCAAAAGTCATATAAAAACAGAAAGTAATGGTGGCGACTCCTCCTCCGGCTCTGCTTTTTGAGCGACAGAATAAATGCATACATAGATAAATAGGCAAGACTGCTACACACATTAGCAAAAAGGACAGTGCAAAAAAAGATAAGAGCAAAGAAATACATACAATTTACAGAAGTACATTTAAATTAAACCAAAAAAAGCCTCAGACATTTCAGAGCTTTTGTCAAAACCATGCAGTGGACCACAGACTGTTTGATGTTTTTGGACATTTTAGTATCACTCAGGACTAGTACTGATAAATGCACACAGGGAGAGAGGAGATGCATCAAAACAGTGTTAGAAAAGAATTTTACTTACCACTGGGTACATAAACTCAGATCAATGCCTGTCAGAGCCTTACAACAACGTATTGCTGTCTTTATAAGGACTGAGGCATCGTTTTCTGGATCAGCACCATCCAGCGAGGGAGACCAGTGGCCACCAATGGCCATGGCCTCATCTTTGCCTCTCATCCCAACCAGAAACTGAGAACAGAAGAGTTCAAAAAGGTCACAAACTATGTTCATCTGGTGGCTTAAGGACAACCACAAATGTCATTTCCCACAAAAAGCATGAATTAAGCATTTAGGGCTATGCCGACTGCCATTTGGTCTGGAACTTAGGTTGTAATTAACAGCAAATTTAAGATGTTTCAAACATTCAAAAAAATACAGAGAAATCTGAACTCGTTTGATTTTTTTTAAATTTTTGCATGATTGTGTTTCTCTTCCAAAATAATGCTGCAGGAGGTAAAGCAACTCCTTCAGTAAAACTCCGAAGCATGATGTTCACTGTTATATATGTGAATCCAAACATTGAAAACGGCAAAACAACTTAAACAAATATCCAAATAGTGTGATATTTGGTTCAGCCCTATTAGCATTATATGCATATGAGAGACAGGGTGGACAAATGACCTTTTCTGCTGCTCTGTAGCTAAAAGTTATCACTGCAGACCTGTGAATTCATGAGAACAATTAATTCAACAAAAGATATTTCTGATTAATGCAACTGGAAAATCAACTACAGAGATCAAAACCTTTAATGAAACAACTAGTTAGGAACTCTTAGTGAAGTACCATATTTCCCCAACAACAGGCCACCCCACATTATAGGCTGTCCCATTCTAGAAGAAAATGCTTGTTTATATTTTAAAACGCTTAAGATAAGCCGCCCCCATGTTATTAGCTGCAGTGTTACTGAATTTACCAATCTGAAGTAGAAGCATCTAACTTGACACGACCCTGGAAGCTTTTGCAACTCTATACCAATAGTGCCATTGTACTGTAGTTGAGCATAAACAATTCAATTAATAAAACTCGGAATTTACCGATATCATGCCACAATGCAAGAACTATGCTGCAGAATTTAAGTGTCACAAAGTGCTTGCAATATCAGAGATATAAGTGTGTCCGACATCAGCAACAGCAAAGCAGGACAGGTCGCAAATGACCACATTAACAGATCCAATTGTGAAGGAATTGAGGAAAGGTAAGCCTAATCATTTTTTGCATTTCAATGTTGCTCATTTTATACTGAAGAATTTACATGTAGACAGATGATTGACATCACTGTATTGCCATACTCCACCCTTCGGGCATTCAAACAAAAAATTAAAACTCATCTTTTCCCAGCCAACTTTTGTTCCTTTTATTTCCATCAAATTTAGCTTTATAATACATTCCTAGCTTGTATTATATACTAGGATGTCATGTAGCAAAGGGCTGAAAAAGTTTGAGAGGCTGAATGCAGCAGCACCATTTAACTCACCCATCATATGCACAGAGGTGTGTCATATTCCAGCAACACAGAAAGAGTTTCTTCTTCTTCTCTCGTATTTATCTTCAAATTAATTTGTAATCGCCAGAATATGACCATGCAGATTGTGAAGTTTAAACGAGATCAACTCTAAAACCACTCTTATTTTACAATACACAGAGAGTGTGCATAATTGGTACATCAATGACTACCATGACGGCTATGCTAACCGATGCTAGTTCCAGCAAATAACTTGCTTTGCATTACCTTTTGAAATGTTAATTGCTGCAGTAAACAGTACATTTAAATTCAACTAATAATTTGGGGATGTTGTCTTTTTGGGCACTCAATTATACTTTTAGGGAATGTGTTT
The DNA here is from genome assembly GCA_037576955.1 of Lepidarchus adonis. Taxonomy (NCBI): domain Eukaryota; kingdom Metazoa; phylum Chordata; class Actinopteri; order Characiformes; family Lepidarchidae; genus Lepidarchus; species Lepidarchus adonis. Next base: position 13,828,914 of record JBBIGC010000145.1, read on the forward strand.
ATGTTTTTAGATAGCCCCATTAAATATGCCGCACCCAATACCAGGTTTATGTAAAGGAGGTATGAGAGTAGTCTGGCTGTACCTTAATGAGGCGGGCTGGGTGCTGAAAAGAGTCTCTCAGCTCCTGTGAATCCTCAGCCAGGGCACATGATTTATGGTATAGTTCATCCAGACTGGGAGTTGCAAGCAGCATAACCTACACCAAAGATGCATTGGTCAAATATTTACAAAAGTGAACAAAATTGAAGAAAAAAAAGGCAAAAACAGGGCCCATGTTCCCCAAAAAGCACAATAAAAGCTAAATGAAGCTCATACAATGATTTATAGTATGTAATTAAATTACTTTAAGTAGTTAAAACAAAGATTATAAGTGTCGTCATACCTTTGCACTATAGGTGTGGTTGGCATCTGGCGGGTCCAATACAGCGGTGTTCTTCACCAAAGAGTCCACCTCCTTATGCATGATGTGGAAGTTACAGTAATTTCCAAAGGCAAAAGGTCGCGATAAGGGGAAAGCATCTACCCAAGTGAACACAGCATCAAAAAAGTCACTTGGGATGTAGAGGCTCTGATACCTTCGCCGAAGCTCCATCATATCGCAGTTGCATCTGTAAAGTATGCATATACACAGACAGAATTTATCGAAATGTTTAAAAGTTTTTCATCACAGAGTTTTAATAGGTACATATAATTAATTACAAAGAAAGATCAGTGGAGTTCACATACCCATCAAGAGAGAACTTTGAGAACTGCACAGTATATCGTGGTACAACTCTGCGCGGACGTCTTGGAGAGCGTTCTCTTCTAGGAGATCGGTCTCTTGAACGCTTGCGTGTTGGAGAGCGCTCCCTCGATCTTCGCCGGTCTCGTTCTCTTTCACGACTGTATAAAATCAAAATGCATTTAGTCAAACTAAACAGCAACATTTCGAACACTACATAAGCAACAATAATAATCATTTGAACTTTTGCTTGCCTTTAAGTAGGTGTAAAATTAGAACCATTTCCATAATTGTTACATGATACAATGACATAGGTTAATAAGCTATCAGTTGGTTTTATTATACTAGTTATAATAGTCTCTTTGTAATAGATCAACTAGTTCTAAAGAAACAATTTAAGGGGAGAGATACAACAAAATCAACTGCTACTTGCCTACGGTCATCTTTTCTTAGAATGAGTTCTGGTCTTTCACTGCGGCTAGGAAAGCGAGGGGAGGGATCCATTCGTCTTACAGGCTGGGGCTGGGGCATCATTCGCACTGGAGGCTGCAGCAAACCCCCTGAAAACACAGAATCTATACAAAAGAGGATAAACAAAAATTGTTGTGTTACTGTTCAAAGTTGGTACCAGGAAACTCACCAGGAGCTTCAAGAACTTTGTGAAACTGCTGTACCTTTAGGGGGTGGCTGAGGCAGGAGAGGCTGAGGGGGATTCTGTAAGAGTGGTGCTAGAGAGGCTGCAGAAAGCTGGGCCTGAAGCAGGGAGGGAGGGGGACCCTGGGTTGGCATGCTGAAGGTAGTTGGTGGAGGTAGTGTTTGAAGCATGGAAGGACCTGGCTTGATCATGTTGGGGCCAGGAGGCTGGCTCTGAAACAGGCACAATACACCAAATTAATTCAGAAACAATAATATCACCAATAAAAGACTGCAAAACTAATCTGGGACTAGGCTTACTGCAGTGGTCTGGAAAGCTATGCATGCAATGTATAAATTGATTGTGATTTATTGAAATTATAGTTTGCAGACAGGGTGTATAAAAAAACAAATTTTATTAGATCTCTTCCAAGATTTGAGTAAAGCTGTTCTGAAAGACGTGACCAACTGGGAGAAGAAGCTTAGTGTGTTATTGAGGTGCAACAAAACACCATGAGAAGACAAATTAGTTAAATGAGACAGCCAAAACAGCACCAAATGTTAGCTCTTTGGTCCGTGCTGAAAGACAGAAATCCATGATGGTGTAAAAATAATTAGCAAATTTGGGCATATTTTCCTTGCGTATTCTTGTTTTATTAAAAAGATCCTTGTTCCCCTTGAACAGACATCTAGATTATTATCTCTGTAAAGGGAACATGTTTTTAAATCTTGAAGCACTGCCTAAAGTCAACCTCAACTAAACCTCATTCAAAAACTCAACTAACTACAAAGCTCTTCATGACTTCTGGAAGCAGCGAGGCCTTCTGAAACGTTTAAAAATACAGAACTAGATTTTATATTTAGTTACTGGAGTTCATGTTAAAAAGTTAACTTTATGAGGCAAATCTGAAAATGTAGACCAACCCCTCCTTCAAAACTTTACTTTCTGGACTATTACTGGTTAGCAAAAATACTACAGTGAGTGAGAAAATAAAAACTATCAAAACTTCCAAAATCCAACATCCAAGTTTAAGGCTGTAAAATAAAAAAGAGAAAGTAGTAATATATTTGAACCAAGACATTATTAGCAGAAAGAATGGAATCGAGAATCTGTGACTAACACCTGTTTGTGCAGTGAGAGAATGAGGGGGATTAGAAAAAGCAAAAGAAGAGGGTTACATTTGGTCTCGTGTCCACCGCAGAATGCATGTCTGAGTAGCGCTGCACTCCTGCATCAGAGTAAAAGCTGGACAGCTGTTGGGAAACCTGAGGTAAGGGCTGGGGCGGCTGGTGCTACACAGAGATTGAGAACACAGTAATCAACGGCACGCTTTGAAAGAAAAGAGGTCAGGATTTGATTATTGTCACTTTTAGAGGAGAATCAGTTTCAAAAATAATAGAAGTTTACCCACCGTTTGGTTGGGTAACTGAGGTAAAGTCTGAATGCGTTGGGCGTTCCATTTGAAGGGCATGTTGGGGTTATAAACAGCCTCCACAAGAACACGATCACCAACTTGTGGCGTTTTTCCCTTTACTGCACTGAAGGCACAACAAAAAAAAAAATATGATAATATAAATAATCTGAATATTATAAATGGACTTTTATGTATATCACATGACCCTCAAAACTCAATTATTCTCAGTACTCAGTTCAATTATTAGCACTCACCTAAGCTGGAAAAACACATCCTCATCCACAAAACCAAATGTATCATGAAGCTTATTGACGACACCAGTAAAAACGCGTTGTTTCTGGGGTTGGGTCTGCTGCTGGTGGCTGGAGCGGGGAGTCGGATATGAGACTGTGATCTGGGCTGTTTGTTGAGGGTTCGACAAACTCAGACTAGTAGGCAAAGCAACAGGGGGCTAGGGAAAACAAATAACACTGATTTTACCAAACAGAAAATGAGCATAAATGCCCTCACCTGTCCTCTGCCCTAACCTAATGGTTATTTTAAGAAATTGTATTTATTCAACACAGTTTCCACAGATTAAGCCTAGCCTCTGATAAATTTTGGTGCCAATTGTGAATTTCCACTATAAAGTATTTCTAGTCTACTATTAGGCTTAATCTATCTGATTAATTGGCCCTTGCTGTTGTACTTCAGAATATTTATTTTATATTATTATATTATATTATTATTTTATATTATATAATTTTTTATGTTTTGCTTTACAGTAAATGGACAAGGTTCTTTTTTTCCCATTATTAGCTTCCTTAACTTTTGTTAAGGATTAATATTAACTTTCTCAGACCATCTGAAGGTACAGACAAGCATTCATCATTAAAACTACAAATTTTGTTACAATTTATAGCACTTCTAATGAGAAAACAATGACAAAAAGAAACCAGTATATTCACTCACTATATAAAAAAAAAGGGGGTTACCTTAAAAGTACATTTAGTTATATAAATGTGCTGAATGTATCTGCCTCAACTTTTAGAATTATTCAACAAAAACATATTGATAAATATTAGAACCTATTATATATTACTTGCATGGTATATTAACGATTTACATTACAGCACTGGTTTATAACCATTAACTTGAACAGCTTACTTAAACCATTTTCCAAAATGACTACACCAAACAGGTATAATATTAACATGCCCAATATTGTCTAGATTCCCCCTTATGCAGCCAAAACAGCTCTGACTGTGATGCACTGTGTGTTCTGTCACAATGGCAGAGAGGAAAAGGAGCACAGTGTGGCTAAATTTTCAGGTTAAAAATGACAACAGCCAGCTGTCACATATATAAAAAGGCTGTTAAACACTGTAGAAACACTACATATTTATATAAACACATGAAAATTCATAATGAAGAAAATTCAAAACTACAGAAAAGGAGAGAGGAGGAGAGAAACCCACATCCTCTGTCCCAGACAGACCCTTGCACTAGAGGCAGACAGCACTGGCAGAGGCATTTTAGTATGGCAGAGAACATCCAGGTAAATAATAGTGGGGAAAGTACTTTTTTAAGCATCTTCGGCATCAATTATCACTAATTTTCAAAGTGCAGCTGTTCGTTTGTTACTCAACTCAAAAGTATTAATTATGGTACACCCATTTAAGAATACATTTAACCAGTTGGAAGGTGTTTGTTAAATGAATACATTTACTGGAACTGAAACAAATACACAATACAGTATGGCTCAGATTTGATTGTAAATAATTTCCATTTATCTATAATATAAACTATTAACTCCAAATGTTGACATATTGAGTCTTAGCTAGGCTGTTAGAGAAGGATAATTTTAGCTAGGTGCTCTGGTACTTTTCTAACTTACTGCCATCCATTGTTTTACATCTAAAATGAAATAAACTTTAATCATTGTCCTGAGTGATGCTGGCTTTTACTTTGGTTTATGGGATTAAATAACATGCTTAGTGTGCAACAGGAAACAATTTAATTACTCTGTGTTTGTGTGTACACCAGTGAATTAATTTAAACTGAATATACTTTTGGATAAAAACTGTACTGAAGGCTGTGCTACACAGTGTTTCTTATGTTTGTCCATATAACACACAGTTATAGCAGTAAACTAGAATACAGTGGGGCAAAAAAGTATTTAGTCACCAACCAATTGTGCAAGTTCTCCCACTTAAAAAGGTTGTCTGGTTTTTAAATAATTTATTTCCAAATTATGGTGGAAAATAAGTATTTGGTCAATGACCAAAGGTCATCTCAATACTTTGTTATATACCCTTTGTTGGCAATGACAGAGGTCAAACGTTTTCTGTAAGTCTTC
>JBBIGC010000145.1:13834120-13854254 GCA_037576955.1 Lepidarchus adonis
TGATGGTAGCCTTTGTTACTTTGGTCCCAGCTCTCTGCAGGTCATTCACTAAGTCCCCCCGTGTGGTTCTGGGATTTTTGCTCAATGTTCTTGTGATCATTTTGACACCACTGGGTGACATCTTGCATGGAGCCCCAGATCGAGGAAGATTATCAGTGGTCTTCCATTTTCTAATAATTGCTTGCACAGGTGATTTCTTCACACCAAGCTGACCACTGACAGGTTGAACCTCCCAACCCCTACACCCTCTGCAGCAATGCTGACAGCACTCATACATCTACTTTCAAAAGAAAACCTCTGTATATGCACTTTTAACTTTGGTTGACCACAACGAGGCCTGTTCTGAGTGGAACCTGTCCTGTTAAACTGCTGTATGGTCTTGTCCACTGTGCTGCAGCTTAGTTTCAGGTCATTGTCAATCTTCTTATAGCCCACTTTATGTAGAGCAACAAGTATTTTTTTCAGATCCTCATAGAGTTCTTTGCCATGAGGTGCCATGTTGAACTTCCAGTGACCATGAGTGTGAGAGAGCAAGAACACCAAATTTAACACACCTGCTCCTTTTTACACCAGAGACCTTGCAACACTAATGAGACTGGAGAGGGAAATGGCTAATTGGGCATATTTTGGACATTTTCACTTAAGGGTGCACTCACTTTTGTTGATAGCAGTTTAGACGTTAATGGCTGTGTGTTGAGTTATTTGGAGGGGAGGGCAAATTTTCACTCTGTTATACAAGCTGTACACTGACTAATTTACATTGTATCAAAGTGTCATATCTTCAGTGCTGTCCCATGAAAATATATATTTACAAAAATGGGAAGGGTGTACTCTCATTTGTGAGATGCTATACATCAAATATTAAATTATAACAATAAAATTACCTGTGAAAGGAGTGCAGGCTGTGGTTGAGGGAGCTACCAAGAGTACAGAGGAGAAAAAAAAAACTGAAATTAATATGTGCAACAAAATAACAGCAATGCAATTTATGGATCTCAACAGCCCATTGACACAAACAAATAACTACATAAAATTGATAAGTGTATGAACATTAAGGAATTTTTAAAAGTCTGTCAATAAACAAAAAAGTAATAGCTGAAATGTAATAAAACTGATATGTACCGATATGTAATAAAACTGATATGTACTGCTCACCATGTACATCACTCTGGATAAGAGCATCTGCCATATAAAACTGGTTTCAAAACAAGTGGCCACAGTTCACAAGCTGAGCAAAAGAACACAAACCAGGAACTTGCCAAGACTCACATTGCTCCAGGCTGCACCATCTAACATGCCTATTGCATAAATTAAATGATAACTTTTTCCACATACGGATACTGAAGCCCTTATGCATGTCCACATTTTGCCTTCCTTGATTCAAATCAAATGCCATTCCATGCCCCAATTGCTAACATGTTTGTACAAACTATGAAACTGTAAAAATAAAGAATTAAAGCCAACTGCACTATGTAATAATTCTGAAAAATGAATTTTACAACCTACAAATGAATGTGCATAAGTGAAGGCATTTCAATTTTGGACAGTTTCCCAGGCATTTTGCTGACATCACAATTCATTCAGTAATAAAAGCACTGTCTAATCCTAATAATTCAACAGCACACATTAGAGCCCATTCAAAATTGTGTGACAGCATTGTTTTAATGGTGGAAACATGAAATAATACATTTAAGCCTACATGATCATGTTCTATTTCACTGTGAACTGACCTTTTGTTTCAGTAGATCCTAAGACCAAAGTGACATAAGGAAGGAAGAGAGGGAGTATGTATACCTGGTGTGGTACATTGTAGAGTGTCTGTTGAGGTGGGGGCTGTGGTGGGGGAGCTTGTGGTGGCTGCTGCTGTTGTTGCTGATACTGCTGCAAGGCTGAATTGATCTGAGACTAAAATTAAACATACGTTAATCAAAATTATTCACTACAGTGAACCATAGGTAGGATCACAGAATTGCCAAAGACTGAAATCCCAATACTACCACAACAGAATCTTGCTTGAGAAAGTGAATCATGATACATAAACACTTATATCCAAGGTGATTATATATATTAGAATAATAAGCATACATGTGCTGCTACATCTGGTTTCAAAGATCTCAGTAAGAATTAAGAAGATAAACTGTGGAATGGTGTTTCACTGCAGACATCCAGCATGGCCAAAAGCCTAAATACAATAGAGCATAGGGAAGGAGCTTACCTGTTGCAGTGCAGCTGCAGCAGCTGCAGCAGCTTGCTGCTGTAGGGCTGCAGTCTGCTGTGAAATCTGATAATTGGCAGCTGACTGTGTGTTAAGGGATGCTGCAGCCAAAGCAGACTGCTGCGAGTACATGGATGGGGAAGCACCCAAGAGAGATGGCTGCTGGACACCCAAAGCTAAAACAGAACCAGAACAAATAGGCCATAAGAAACTATATGTCTTTCCAAGGTAAGGACATAACAGTCCAAGGTAGAGAGTAAGGCAAACTGTCTGACCGATGAACAACTGGTTGAACCTTTAACCCTCACAATCAGATTTTTAAAAAAAGAGATAAACTATTTCCAGTTGAAATCGGAGATTTGCTACTACTACTACTAACAATAATACTACAAATACTACTACTACTACTAATTATAATAATTGTTATTGTGAAAATAATACCTCTGCGAGAGAAAACTGACTGAGAAATCAAATCGTGACCTTCTAATTTACATCACAGTTTGTATCACTTCTGGCAATACTTACAGTGTAAGCTGTTCAAGTCGAGTGACTGTCCTGTGTGGCCGGGTTGAGATACCGCTGTTGCAGCAAACTGAGCCGCCCACGGAGGGTTCTTCTGCCCCCCAAATTGGGCCATTGAGACCGACGTAAGTTCGACCAGCAGCAGACACTATCCTGTAGGAATTATCCGTATTACTTTTAAATACTGTTACAGTAAATCCCCCAAGTTAACTTAAATACACCGGTAGCCAGCTAAGTAAAATGCTGTGTTGCATCCCTGTCAGTTTTAGGCGATAGTAACCTAGCTGAATAGCTAGTAAACACCCAGAAGAGCTAGCTACCCAAAAGCTACTTAAATCACAGTCTCTCGACTGCACACGACTGTGAAATTCCTTAATGCGTTAACCAAATTACCTCGCGATAATACAAAATATTAGCAGTGCTTGCAGTCTTACTAAACTATTCTGTGAGCTACAAGCACCTATCTGTAGTAGCAGAAACCGGCCTGGAGCAAGCTAAGCTAACACGAGCTAAATTAGGGAGCTCAGAAACACTGGTAAGCTCACTAGCTAGCAACATCAACAACAGTCGCCACCGACGTCTGACAAGGATTTGGCAAAAAAGGGACACCTGTGCATATATTTATACATGAACAAAGCAAAAAGCAGGTGTAGTAAAACATTTATGTACTTACACTGAAAATATGAAATCAGTGGTATAAAAAAACGACAAGTCAGCACAAACTGCAGAGCTTGCAGCAGGCTAAGCTAACCGACGTCGCTGTGTTTGTGTGCGCGCGCCGCGCTCCACTTTGTTAAACCACCGCCTGTAAACTAGGCCCACGGATGATGCTACATAGCTAACTCAGGCAAACTGGTAATGACTTAGGTAAAACAGTAAATAAATCCGCGTTGAATATGCAGCTACATGTCAAGATCACCGCACATGCAGCCCGTTGGTATGATCAGCTTACCCTCTGTCCTGCCGTTGGACCGGTACACACATACAGGACTGATTTCAGCGCATGCGCATTTCAGCAAGCAACACTGATAATGCATCCTGAATGTTGAATGTACTTTTCTACAATTACATCTCCATGAGAAAAAAAACAGTCTTATCATTTTTATTTTTATGTAGAACTTAAGACTACTAATTTTAAATAGGAAAGGCCAAAATACGTTTCTGTTTCCAGTCATTTTTAAATTAAGTTCCCACTTCATACACCACTAAAATTGACTTACACTTAAGTATATTTTCATCTCCATACTTCCACTTTTAACTGAGAAATAGTTCAACAAACATTTATCTAAATTCCTCTGCATATTTTGTTTCAGGTGGTTTAATCTATGGAAGACATAATCACAAATATATTGATTAAATAAATATATAAATACAAAAGTAGTAATAAAAATAGAAATAGAAGTAGTAATTAAATATGAATAACTAAAAGAAATTTCTTTACAAATTTCTTTACAAATACAGTGGGCCAAAAAAGTATTTGGCAGCCAAGGATCCCTCCAAGGATTCTCTACTGGATTAAGGTTGAGAGACTGACTAGAACACTCCAGAAATGCTTTTTACATAGCCAGTCCTTCATTGCCCAGATGGTGTGTAAGGAGTCATTGTCATGCTGGTAGATCCAGTCACGTTTCATCTTCAGTGCTCTCACTGATGGAAAAAGGTTTCCCCCAAATTTCACGATACTATGGACCCATTCATCCTTTTCTTATTACGGATCAGTCGTCCTGTCCCTTCTGCAGAAAAGCAGTCCCAAAGCATAATGTTTCCACCTCCATGCTTCACAGTGGGTATGGTGTTCTTGGGATGGAACTCAGCATTCTTCCCCCTCCAACACGGCGAGTGGCATTTATACCAAAAAGTTCCATTTTGGTCTCATCTGACCACATGACATTCTCCCAATCCTCCTCTGGAGCATTCAGATGGTCTCTGGCAAACTTTAGATGGGCCTGGACATGTGCTGGTTTAAGCAAGATTTTAATCTATGACGACATAGTTTGTTACTAATAGTAACCTTTGTTTCTGTGGTCCCAGCTGTCTTCAGATCATTGACCAGCTCCCCCTGTGTAGTCCTGGTCTGTTTTCTCAACATTCTCAAGATAATTCGTACCCATGAGGTGAGATCTTGCATTGAGCCCCAGGTCTAGGGAGATTGTTAATAAACTTGTATTTAATCCATTTTGTAATAATTGCTCCAACAGTTGATCTCTTCTCACCAAGCTGCTTGACTATTGATTAGCTCATCCCAGTTTTGTGCAGGTGTACAATCTTGTCCCTGCTGTTGTTATATACGTAGCTCTCTGGTCTTGGTCATGGTGGAGGTTGGAGTCTGACTGTTTGAAGGTGTGGACCGGTGTCTTTTATACAGATAACGAGTTCAAACCGGTGCCAATAATACAGGTAACAAGTGGAGGATAGAATAACTTCTTTAAGAACATTTACATTACATTTACATCATTTGGCAGACGCTCTTATCCAGAGCGACGTACATGGTGAGCGATTGGGGGTTAGGTGCCTTGCTCAAGGACACTTCAGCCTGCTGCCTGGTTCCGAGAATGGAACCTGGGACCCTTCAATCACAAATCCACTTCTCTAACCATTGGGCTATGGCTGCCCCTAGAAAAAGTAACAGGTCTGTGAGGGCCAGAATTTTTGCTTGTTTGTTTGTAGGTGCTAAATACTTGTTTTCTGCACCATTATACAAATAAATTCTTTAAAAATCATATAATGTGATTTCCTGGATTTTTTTACATTCTCTCTCTCTTACAGTTGAAGTGAACCTATGATGAACATCACTGACCTCTCTCTTCTTTTAGAGTGGAACAACGTGCAGAATCGGTGGCTGCCAAGTACTTTTTTTGCCCCACTGTATACTGGAGTAGAAGTCAAGGTGTTATTTAAAAATATTCCAAATGGTACAAATTAATCAGAAAAGTTAAATTGGGTAAAAGTGTAAAAATAACTGCTCACTCCTGTACACATGACATTCCTTGATCTGACATAAACCTTCATGCTATATATTAACTGCACAATTACAAACACCTCCAAATGTTCATAAACATATGTGTGGTGCATTAGACTATCAGTATCTACTATATTAACAACTATGAGCACAGTGATAATCTCGTAATTGTAAAATCTGATGCAGTGAAATCATTGTCAAGAGGATGTGAGCATTGTGACATTGTGCATTATCCTGCTGGAAGTCAGAAGACAGGTACACTGTGGTCATAAGGGGATGGACATGGTCAGCAACAGTACCCAGGTAGACTGCGGCATTTAAACGATGCTCAGTTGGTACTAAGGGGCTCAGAGTTTGCCAAGACCATTACAGTCTTATGCAAAACTTTGGGCACCCCTTGATAAACAACAGATTCTGGTGATTTTGTAATTGAACACAGTATCTCTAGAACATGGAAAAATACACAATATATTATAATGGTCCTGGGATGCGCCTATTGGCTGAGAGTGGATGTGCATCATGGGAGTGGAGAGATGATGGGTTTTATGCTTGTTATACTTGTTCTGTGTGTTACAGGAGAAAGAGCAGAAGAGGAGGAGCTGTTTGTGCTGTGCTGTGTTCATGCGAGCGAGCTGGTGGTGGATGGACAGGCCCACTACGTGACTAGTCTGCAGATTGGTGACCCTGGGGCCTGGCCATCCACCATTATACCTCACACCTGGAGTTAATGCTTGAGTGCATCCTAGCTTCTCGGGGACGCACTGGTACAGGTTGGCCTTTTAAAAGGCTGGTGTGACAATAAATCTGGCCGGGTCCAAGAGCATAACCCTGTGTGCATGTGGTTCTTAGCAGTTCTTCCCTTCCCAAGAGACCTGCTACAATATTTTGCCGCAAGGTTTGACAGCAATATAAACCCTTCAGGCTCCATTTAAAATGTGATTTTTTTGTTAGAGAGTTGCAATCAGTTCAGAGTTTGGATATAGTTTTGGTAGAGTGTATATAGTTCAGAGAGAGAGAAGGATAGATGAGAGGATGGAGTCAGCTAGGAAGAGGAGGAATTCCCTTGTGTGGGAACATTTTGAACAGATAATTCCTAATAAGGTAAGCTAAATCTAACATTTTGCATTATGTTTGCTTTTCAAGAACTGTATAGCCTATTTCACTGTTTCTTAATTATGCAAAGGTGCGGTGCTTATTGTGTTCCAAGCAGTTGGGGTACAACACCTCATCCATGCTAAGGCATTACCTTAAGGAGGAAACTGGAGCTTCACCCAGACAAGGTAAGTAATTGCAATATTACAAACACACTATCACAATATTTCCATGTTGGCCTTTTGTTTATTGTGCAAAAAAGTCAGGTAACTGGCACTGTATTCATTCTCTTTTAACCAGCCACCAGAAAACAAGAGCTGGCTGTAGCCCTCATCTCCATGATGGTGAAGGATACACAGCTCGTCAGGATTGTGGATGATGATGGATTCAGGACATTTGTGTAGAAACTGCATCCAAATTATGTTCTCCCTACAAGGCCATTATATATGGGTGCATGCATGAAACAAATGAGTACTTTATTGTATGGTTCACAATTCAGCACTATATATTTGTTTCCTTTATGCTCTGAAGGCCATGATGGAAGCAGAGTATGAGTCAGCTAAGGAGAAGGCTAAGGCTAAAGTGGAAAAGGTGGCTGCTGTTAGCCTTACTTCTGACATGTGGATACCCATCAACATGGATGCCTACCTGGCTGTAACATGCCATTTTGTGGGTGAGAAAGCCAGGTTCATTTCAGCGCTGTTGGGAGTGCAGGCATTTCCCCAATTACACACTGCTGAAGATATATATATACATAAGCGATTTCCTTAGGGACAATAAAGTTTTTCTGATTCTGATTCTGATATTGTGTGAAATCTTGGATGGAGGAATGGGGAATCACAAATAAGGTGACATTTATGGTCACTGATGGTGCTACCAATATGGTTACCTGTGTGAGAGAGCTAGAGCTTTGGCATCGTATTTGCATTGCACACACACTTAATCTGATTGTGAAGAGGGCGCTTGACCATGTGTTCTCAGGTCAAAGCAAGGCAGCTGGTTGGCTACTTAAGAAGCAGCACCACTGCTAAGGTATGCTCTTTTCCTTTATTCAAATTTATAATAACCCTAACAATTTGTGTTCCTACTTCAGTGATTTTAATGGCAGTCTCATCTGTATCTTAAAAGGAGAAGCTTACACAAGTTCAGTTTCATCTGGGACTGGAAGAAATGGAGCTAAAGCAAAAAGTGGAGACCAGATGGGACAGCACATATTAAATGTTGCAACGTTTGGTAGAGCTAAGGGAGCCACTAGGAGCAGTATTAAGCTGGGCTACAATATGACATGTTCTTAACTTTGGATAAGTTCAACATTGTTGAAGGGTGCTGCTCTTTGCTGTGTCCCTTCTATGATGCCACTGTAGAACTGTCGGCAGAGGAAAATGTCTGTCTCCAAAATTGTCCCCCTCATGAAATTGCTAGAGCAAAGCCTTCAGGAGGAAGTAACAAAGCCAGCACCTGCAGTTGCATTGGAAATGGGAGACCAGCTCATCAGGCAACTCCGGGAGAAGCTGTACACATTGCAGTCCATGAGCATCATGTCCCTTGATACACTCCCGGACCCCTTTAAAATTACTGTACCCCAATTTGTATAATCTTGCTCTTGCGTTTTTGTGCAAGCCGACATCTTCAGAGTCATATGAAAGGGTGTTTTCAAAAGCTGAAGACGTTGTCAAAAAAAGGAGTAGCTTTATACCTAACACGTTTGAGAAACTGTTATTTGTGAATAAAAATGAATAAAATCTTCAATGTTCTGTACATCATTGTCCAAGCTTAACACGCATACATAACTTGCCAGATCATATGATACTACCATGTTGGGAACATTTGCACACAATACACTCAAACAGTATTTTATTATACACGTCATAATTTATGTAGAGCAATTATTTGGACATAATTTTTTTTGTAATTATACACCTGGCCAGTAGGTCGTGTGCACATGAAGCTTCGAGAAATAAACCCTTTCTCAAACCAATTGGCTGAAGTGGTTTGATGCCTCATGAGGCTTCCTCTCACCATCACTACTGTAACCGATCTGCTTTTTAAAAAAAAAAACATTTTTACAATAAATTTATAATAATAATACAAACTTATTCTAACTTTATTACAGCTGAACTATTAGGTCCTGATACAGCAATGTAAGCAGAGAAAACCTAGCCGGTGCTAGTGGGTGCACCCTCTGACTCCACAGCGCAAGAAGAATCATTAGTCCTCCAGAACGGTAGTTTAACAACATGTAAACGCAGTGTAGGCATCGTCTTTGTGCTCATTAAGAATTGACACCAAGGAAACGCCATTCGAATGCACAGCCGAACAAACGCCAACCCTCAAATCTTGTGTGGACGGACTGATTCACTCCAACATGCAGGAACGATGTGGGCATTCAATCCACGTTCACTTGACACCATGAACATAAGAAAAACCCAATTCAGTCGTTCATGTGGACAAGGCCTTAGATCCATCTCCTTCCCATAACGAGAAAGTCTAGAAGTATTGTGAGAATTTCAACACATCACCCACACCCTATTATATTGTGACGATAATTAGTTTATGAAATCGTCAGAGGGGAAAAGATGTAGACTGACGACAGAGCGATGCTCAAAATGGGACTTCGCTTCATTAAACTACTTAAAAGTATTCTAAGGCACAAGTGTGCCCACAACTGGTGTAGCACACACGGAGCAAATCATGGATCAACAGAACTCCAGAACTTCTCTAAGAAAATGGCCGCCATGCCACTGAGCTGAACAGTAAGAGCAGTGGCGATGAACCCAGCCCATTACTCCCAAACCTACACAATAGAACAAGTACACAAAAAAAACCCACAATAAACAAGTAAAACACCCCAGAGTTACCCAGGTTGTCATGCGACACCACCCCTATCAAAACTACAAGCAGACAATATTTCACTATGCAGTAATAAATTATATTTAGCAAGATTATGCTGTCGAAACAGTGTTGATCTGATATTCTCTATGCGCTGACAATGAACAAAACAATGCTCAGAAAAGTGTAATGGAAGTGATCCTAATATTGATATCAATTTTGTTCAGCTCTAGTAGACAGGTAAAGCTGCTCCTTGACTTAACAACGGCTGCACACCAAACACACCCAGTTACATCCACTTCCTTCTGACAAATTAGTTTGTAGCTTCTGAAGGAGAGCTCATGTCTGAAGAAAAGATCCACATTAATGTAATTTTTAGTGGACACTTCACAATTTTTGGCAGGCTTATAATTGAATTTTTAAAACCGTAAGTATTAATTTCTACATCACTGTACAAGTGAACTTGCAAATGCAGTAAAACAGTAAGTGATTCAATCTCTGACCCACTGAATTCCCTTTTTTCATAACTTGGTTCCCAGAACATCATGAACTATGTAATCTATGTTTTTAATGGTTTGCTTCAAATTTGTTGGGAGCTGAAGTAAGGCAGAAACATGAAGCATCTACGTGTGACTGATAACTAGTTCCAAGTCTCACTTCTGTATCGGCTTTTTTACACAAATACAAAATTCACCAATTACCAATACATGGATGCATGTTTTGTTAGTTTTTTATACATTTTGTAAGTACAATATTGCACATTGCTATAAGCAGTACAGTGTATAGAAATATTATACAACTAACTTTGATATATCTGAATCATTTTGTGATATTTATTGGTTTATTTAGGTGCTTCCAAATAAAACAACTTGCATGACACAACCAGTCACAAAGACATTTGCTCAGCATTTAGCAAATTGGACATTTGTTAATAAACAAATATTTTAAAGTGAAATGTGCATACTAAATGTTAGACTAACAGCTACGGATATCATCTGTTTAAAATGTAAATGCTTAAATCTAATATAAAATGGACAATTCTAGAGAGAATTATGGCGCCATAATTGTACACAGAGATTGTAACAGAAACCAAACATCCAGAGCCTTTGTACTAAAAGCAACACAAAATGTTGACCTAGACATAAACATATGAAATGTGTCTGCTCAAGTCTTAACCATTTAATTATTGACCAAGTTCCCCTTACCAGTGCATTTAGCAATGGTGGTTAACAAGTTTATTCATATATGTGAAAGCTGAATATTCAAGGTGCTTACATTTCATCAGGATAATTCAGTTCACTATTGTTTACTGAATTGTGATTATTTTTCGCATTGAATTCTCCCAACACTTTACTGGTTGAAGGTGAAGATATAGAAAGAAATGTTAAAACATCTGTAGAGATTAGAATAGATTTTGCATCTGGTTGTAAGCATGTTGTCATCTTGTTCTATATACACATTCAGAAATGTCTCTTTAATTTCTCCCAAGATATAACCAATTAATATTTAATTCTATTACTCCATACTGATCTGAGGTGTCATGTTATGTGTCCTTTAATTTCTGCTCCAGTTCTGAAAACACTTTCATGTTGATTTCATCCACTTCATCTTCCACCTGAAGAAAAACATCAAAATAAAAATGTATATGAGCCATTGTAAATGGTAAACAAGTTTCAACTTATGCAATGGAAGGAAGCCTTCAAAAGCAATTATTTCAGGTGTGATAATTGTGTACTCCTAATGAATAAATTCATTTATAACCTCCTACCTGCTCCACATCATCCACCTCTGGTATGTAGAACTGCAGCATGTTCTGAATACCGTTTTTCAGTGTAACGGTTGAGCTGGGACATCCTGTACAGGAGCCAACTAGCTTCAGCTTCACTGTGCCATCTTCAAAACCTTTAAAGATTACATCACCACCATCCTCTTGTACAGTAGGCCTAAGTAGCAGAGAACATACCATAAGCATTTTTGGGATCATCAGTTACACTCTGTTATCATCAGAACAAAAGAACTTATATTGCAAACAAAATTCGGAAGAACAGGTACAGCTAAAAAATGGTTAAAAAGTTACATTGCTTTCAGAAAGTGAAATCCATATACCTATTATATAGATTCATTACACAGAGTGAAATATATCAAGCCTTTATTTCCTGGAATTTCAATGATAATATCTTACAGATAATAAACCAAAATTTACTATCTCAGAAAATTAGAACATCACATAAAAGCAATAAAAAAATATATTTTAAACAGATATGTTAGGTTTCTGAAAAGTATGTTCATTACTATGCTCTCAATACTTGGTTGGGCCTCCTTCGGGCGCCTCTGTTGACAGCAGCCCACTGCTCCACGTGTGCACGTGTGATGGGTTAAATGCAGATAACAAATTTCCCGCTTGTGGGACTATAAGGGTTAATATTTTATTTTTTGCATTAATTACTGCATTAATGTGACGTAGCATGGAGGTGATCAGCCTGTGACACTGCTGAGGTGTAGTGGAAGCCCAGGTTGCTTTGATCTCAGCCTTCAGGTCGTCTGCATTGTTGGGTCTGGTGTCTTCCACTTGACAAAACTCCATAGATTATCTTTGGGGTTCAGATCAGGCGAGTTTGCTGGCCAATCAAGCACAGTACCACCCTGGTCGTTGAACCAGCTTTTGGTACCTTTGGCAGTGTGGGCAGGTACCAAGTCCTGCTGGAAGATGAAATCAGCATCTTCATAAAGCTTGTCAGCAGAGTGCATCATGAAGTGCTCTAAGATTTCCTGGTAGATGCTGCATTGACTGTGGACTTCAGAAAACAAAGTGACCAACACCAGCAGATGTCATGGCCCCCAAATCATCACTGACAGTAGAAACTTCACACTGGACTTGGACACTGACCAACAGTTCGGTGCTTTTTCTCCTTAGCCCAGCGTTTAACTTTCCTACCCTGCCCGTTCATTGCCATCTCTGGGACACCAGTTAACATGACCTCGCTAAACTCAACACAGAGGGAGGTCATTGCCTTTACTTCTCCGCTGGCCAGGTGTCGCCTTCTATTGCAGTGGAAATCTTCCAACCCTCCTTCTATTTCTCAGTGGATTAAAGATGTTATGGGATTCCTTAAGTTGGAAATGGTTAGAAACTCACTGAGACAGGGTGCTGACACATTCTCTCAGAAGTGGCAACATTTTCTAAATTTTGATTTGAGTGTACTGCCTGACTACATGCTACTGTCAGGACATATATACTTGTATCATTATTGTTGTTGGGGTTTTTTTTCTTTTCGTTTTTTTCTTTTTTTCATTCTGTGAATTTGAGCCAGGACAGGGTGTGGGGGTGTGTATGTTTGTGTTTAATGTGAAAAATTAATACAAATATAAATAATAATACTTTTTTAAGTACATACGACTGGGACCAATGAGTCTTTATACAGGGGGTTCCTCTGAGTGTGACAAACCCGTATTTTGATGCAAGTCGGCACTCAAGCATGTAATGCTGCTGCAGAGGCTTTATTGAACAGCACTGTGCTTTTTAAACAGTCAGCACCATGCATGAAGGAAGCATTTAGGAAACTTTTTAATGGCTTCAACATACACCACAGCAGTAACCATGCATTGGAGAGGTGACTTGTTGCAAAACCACACTGAGGGTAGCTTAGCTCAGCGCACTATGAACCCTTTGAGCCCTAGGCTATTTTAAGGGGGATTTTTTTTTACAGCCTTTACTTTGAAGTTGCTACCTTGGTCATTATAAGGGCTACACACATAATCTATGTTTTTAAGGGCACTCTGGCCTATCTAAATCTGGTGTCATTTGATTCATTGAAAATGTTAGTTTAATTTATATTAATTTGTTTTTCAACAAAAAATATATTGCAATTATATTGCATATAAAAAAAACTATGTTTATATGTTTCTCACCACAAAGCTGTCAATACAGATATCTTTATTTGCACCAATTGCACACTTGCACTAACCTTTTGAAGAATGCATTGGAATTACAGAAAAGCAGAAAGTAATCAAGTGTAGGATGACAGCAGCAGGATGAAATATCAATCTTATAATTGGTACCATGCAGAAATTTACAGTATTTGCAAAACCTGGATTACAAATTACTTTGCAACAAAGATATTTTATATTCTTTAAGGACGGGCAAGTTTTGCCATTCACATTATAAAGTGACTGAAATTATAAGCTGTAAAGTCAGGTTCGGCCGAAATTTATCAAGTCATAATTTCCATATATTTTTTCTGCATTTATAACCCTGATTGCTTCAATGTAGTATAGAGTGCTTGGTATCACATGAAAGCTCCGTTACAGCCCTTTCATTTAATATGTGTGTCATGTCTGTGCCATGTCTGGGTTCATCAGTTATTTAGCTTGGAGCAATGTGGGGACAGCACTGTTAGCCGACTGTACTTATAAATTTAAGGTGAATGTATAAAATTCTTTCCTCAACAACACACCGATGCACATACAAGCACGGGTTCTTCTCTTTCCATTGATACGCGCATCATCCTGTTGTGACATACCGTTCCCGAGTAATGGAACAGAGGAGGAGGTATGTGATTTCAACCACAAAGTGAGTCTGTTGGTCTTATATGGGAAGCCCCCCCATCTCACCCACCAATCAACATGAAGTCTTATTCAACACTAACGGTGAAGAAACATCTCCGCAAAAACAGTGCACAGGGAATTAAGAGTATATAAGAGTATAGAATCCCAGCACACACACATGCACTGCACTACTAGCCCCCCCACCCCACCCCCAGCAATCTTCATGAAATCTCACTCAACACTAACGGTAAATAAAACATAAATAATACTGCAAAAAAAGCACACCTCATGGCATTCACATATTAGTGTAAAGCATTTAGTTGGCATTGAACTGCATTCTACTACCTTATGACAGTAAATATGCACATAATTTTTTTTAAAGCCAGTTAAGTAAACACAAATTTTCTGGCAGACGATACAGAAGCATGCAGACCAGGACCAGCTTCTTTCCCCTCGCCATCTCCCTCCTAAACAGTTGAACTGTCACACTGCCAATCACCTACAGCATTGCAATTGCCCTTCATGTACAATATTTGTATATTAGTGTTTAGATTATATCTGTATTTATTGTATTATATTGTATGGACGAGTGTGCATTTATACATATGTATATACACATGTACATTCACACATATATTTATCATTATAAATAGTATTTGCACATTATTTTATATGTATAAAAATACTTATATATACACATATTAACAATTTTCTTATATTTATAAATATAAATCCATATTACATATTCATATTGTGGATTGTATATTATTGTATATTTGTTGTTGTTTTTTTTACTGTTGTGCTTGAAAGACACCATCTATCAGAATCAAATTTGTTTACTCACATACTTGGCCAATAAACACAATTCTGATTTTGATTTATAATACGCAAGTCAAGGACCCCCTGTCTCCAGTTCCAGAATATGCCTTGATATTATTTGATTTCTTGTCACAAGGGACATTCCATTAACTTCTAAAAGTCTCAAACTGTTGAATCACTGCACTACAATATGAATGTGCCATATGTAAAATATTCTTTGCTAAAATACTGACCCCCATAATATGCTACTGCAAAACAGGCATAACAAGAATGTTAAAGTAAAAGAAATGAACAATAATAAGTTACTTAACAATAATTAACAATAATCATAGACATTTTACATGTGTTAGTCAATGTGCCTTTTCCTGGTGAGTGCCTTAATCAAGAAAGTATTAAATATTCTGCTTTTTTGTAGTGTCACAACAGTATGTAATTTATAATTGCAGTGCAAGATTTTATCCATTATGTCATATTTGTATTTTTTGTAAATAATATGTTTGCATAGTAAATCAGACTGCTATGGCAATCATAGATCACATTTATTAATTACAACAAGCCATTTTTGAAAGTGAAAGTATTAAGGCTGCATAGTTATAATTATCCAGTTATAGCAGGGAGCAAATTTTGCTTCAAAGTGCCATTTCTTCTCCAAACATGGTGTGTAGAATGACAGCCAAAAAGGTTAAATTTTGCTTTCATATGACCATACTATAGTCTCCCAATAATCCACAGGCTTCTCCAAATGCTGTTTTGCAAACTTTAACCGAGCCTCAACATGCTTTTTGTTCAGCAATGGAGTCTTGCGTGGTGAGCGTGCATGGATGCCATGGTGGTTCAGTGCATTGCTTATAGTTTTTTTTGAAGAAACAGTACCTGCTGATGCAAGGTCTTCCTAAAGTTCTGCCCGAGTGTTTCTTTGCTCTTGGAGAACTCTGATTATTCTTTGGACTCTTCGGACAGGAATCTTACATGAAGCACCTGATTGTGGCTGGTTTATGGTGAACTGATGCTCTTTTTTTGGATAATAGCCCCCACAGTGCTCACAGGAACATCTGAAAATGCGCCTATAACCATTCCCATCAGAATGCTTTTCAACGATAAGATTACAAAGTTCTTGGGAGAGTTTGTTGCTTTTACCCATTATGAAATCTTTCCTGTGTGCCTCCTGGGTAATGAGAAGCCATTATAGGCCATCAATTAGTACCGATAGGGGGCAGGGTTTCTCTCTCAATACTGACAGATTTCTGGTGATCTCCTGGCTTTCTATACCATTTTGCACCTCGTTATCTTCATGTGTTCAATACTTTTTCCCTGTGTCTTTTCATTTTATTACACATAACTCAATTTATGTGCTTAAATGTTTACATGTCTTTGCATGAATTAAATACTTGAGATGGTATTGACATGTGGTGCAAATTTTGTTTCAATAACCCACTTAGAAATACCCTTTACTGATAAAAATGCTGACGTGTCAAATACTTATTTTCCCCGCTGTATTGGGGCTACAAACATGAATAAGATTACCTGATTCGTGTGTCTAAAAGCTCTTTAATCATTGAGACAATGTCATCATCCTCCTCGGAGACACCTACAAAATCAGAAAACAGAAAAAAACCAAAATGTCTGATATACTACAAAGGAAAATCTGCATCAGTCTAATTAATCACAAAAACAAACTTACTGTTCTCAGGATGGGTCACTCCTGTTGCGACAGATTCTCCACTCTCAAGGAATTTTGTTATAATTTCAACTGCATGTTGTTTAATGTCAATCCACTCCACATCATCTACCTGTGATTAAAGTGAACACATTAACTATGCACCCATTTAATCCACTATTTTTTTTTATTTTCACACAATAAATAACAAACATGTACAGCAACCTCCACAAGTATTGACACCCCTGGATAAGATGTGTTCTTAGGCTTCTAATAATTATATTTTTAAATATTAATTTAATTCAATGTGAATCCACTATCATCAGAACATCACTGAGGACCACTGGTCCCTCGTCCAGTGTAAATGCTCTCTGGCTCATGCAAGATGATGACACCTGTGCCTGGTGGTGTGGTCAGGTACCCTAGCAGGACGTCTAGCACATAAATCACACTGATGTAAATGTTTTCGAATGGTCTGATGTGACACTTGGTGACACTAGGTTCATCCTGAAATTACACCCGAAAGCTGAATATCCCTAACTTCTTGTGAGTACCATATATAGTTGAATGTCATCAGCATAGCAGTGGAATTTGATGCCATGTCTGCAAATAATTTGACCAAGAGGTAGCATGTAGATGAGAAAAGGCCCAAGAACAGAACCCTAGGGCACCTCAAATATAACAAGTGATACAGATGATTTGTGAGAATGTAGGGCAATGAATTGTGCCCTATGGGTTAAATAAGATTGTCGCAGACTCCAATAGAGCTTAGTCACGAGATAAGAACAGTGTGTTTAAGTGTCAAATGCAGCGCTCAAGTCTGAGGGTATCATTATCAGCAGCAATACAAAGATTTTTTAAGGACGGGAGTGATAACAGTGGATTTAAGAGAAAGAGGAACTTGACCAAATTACAAGTGCGGGTACAATGGCAAATGGCAGGTGGCAGAAGGGCATAAGGGGCAGGGCGCCAAGACAACAACCAGAAGAATTAGAGACGAGTTCAGTGAAAAAATTCTGGTTGACAGTTAAGTTAGTGATTGAATGTGAGAAAAGGCTTTTTCTTTGCATGTCACCTAAACACCTGAAGATAGGAATAGGACTCGGTCACATCATATTTATCCCCCAGGGAAACAGGAAGTCAATAATAACTAATTAAAAGTTCTTATTTACTCTGATCAACTTTAAAAACTAAACTAGAAATGGCAAAAATGAAAGAATATACTACTATTATAATAATTATTTCTTAGGGATGTCAAGATTTTTCTACAAATTCTAAGTGTGAGATTATGCTCCCGCAATAAAAACTGAATTGGTCTTAAGGCTTTTAACACATCTTAAACAAGAATGACAAGAATTGTGGAGGGTGTACACATGCATGCCGCACACATATCCGGGTTAATACCTTGGTCAGTGTGATGAAATCTGGGCCAAAAAAAACACTTTTTACCCCCTCAACCTGAAAAAGATCCCTTTAGGAATGACAAAAAAATATTAAAATATGATCTTAATGTTTAATACACCAGCTGTTTATATTCTGAAAACTAAAATGAACTTAATGTAACTACATAAATCTTTGTGCACTCCAGTTGAATCAAAAGAACAAGGACAAATAACTGAGCCCAACTGTAAAAACACAGATAAGCTTTCTGGAACATTGTTTAAGTAATCAAACTTTCTTGATATGCTTTAAGACACCAATATTTAAATAATTCCTTTTTTGCAGTAACACCAAAACGTTACCCAGAAAGGAAAGAAACACAACTTAATTTCCCAAAGTACTTACTGCGCTAAAGCTGAACACTCAGCAGAACTTGAAGATGGGAAATCTAGAGTTCCTGTCCCCAACACAGGCTTTCCAGGAAGAAATTTTAAACTTCTAGGGTTTGGTGTATCTTGTGTTAAAATGGACAGGCATCGCACTGCTAAGAAAAACATACGTTGCCTTTAGAAAGAGACTAGGATGAAAAAGGTCAAACAAAAGCGAAATTAATTCAAAAATCTCACTTGATTTAAGCTTTTGGTAGATAATAATCCACAATCTTAGAAAGCAATGTGTAGAACTGATATGAAACTGGTACATATCTATATAGACATATCCCATGGAAAATGTTACTGGTAATTTGTTTTTCAACATATTTGAACAAGCAAGCATTTCACCCTCTTTGATACAAAGTGAACAGATAATGGTGATTATACTCCAACAAATGACAAATTGACATTTTGTAGTCATTTTCACAACAAACTTAAACAGACCAGTCACATGAAAAATTAAGCACACCTTTACTTATTTCATTATTTTCTTGAGTTTTTATTTTAAGTGCAGAAGAACAATACTGTGAAGTTGACTCACTCTGTGCCGTCTCATTCATTGGGTGCTGGGTGGTGGCAGTTAAACTTTTTTCCAGTTACAGATATGATACTGGTCAAGTGTGTATACAGATGATAACTTGAAATAATGTGTCACATACTGTTAAATACTGAAGAGCTTCAAAGTTTGCCATTTGTGAAATAAATATAAAATATTACCTGCATAAAGCATAAAAGGCTTGGTTTCCTACAGTAATTACAACAATTATAAATTAATGAAGGCAGGAGATTTTAAGGAGTATATAGATTTCTTTCAACAAAGAATAATAGATCAAGGATAGTATGTAATTGTAATTAATAATAATTTATAGTTTATTTATGCATATCATTCATAAGTATTTGTAATTTAATAATATAAATGTAGTGTTGAGGTGTGGTATTGAGGTGTTAAAATGTGGTCCAACCAGCTCAACAAAGAAAAGGGTGGGTATTTTGTGCGTTGATGTCATACAAAGAATGAATTATGGTATACTCTGCTGTACCCACTAGTCAAAAACACTCCTATTATGGTAACTCACTTTTTTATTTAACCAAATCACCTGCTTTGGCCATTTACGTTAGTGGATATATTATTTAGCCATCCTCTAATTTCATGCCAATATCATGATATCTAGTAAGGCTGACTGTCTAGCAGCCTGTCATTCTGTATGTCTGACTCACTATCATCAAGGTTATTTATTCATACATTACATACATACATTACATACATTACATTCATTACATACATTACATTACATACAAACATACATACATACATATGTAAAGTTTTCTGATGTTTTCAATTTTGAAATTGAAAAAAAGATGGGAATAAATTACACATTTTAGTTAATAGGAATTCTAGAGGGAACTGTATAGGGGGATTTGTTAGAGTATCCACAGTAGCAAATCGTGCTAATGTTCGTTAATGTTCTTATTAATGATGTTTAAGAAATGTGATTGTCTGACCCTCTTTTATTCAGCATTATAATTATGAAGACATCATTTAAAAATGTCAATCAATCTGTAGCTTGTTTTTTCTCTATTTTTACGCTCTGCATTCTCTCTTTTGATTTGTGATTGTGATTCGTGTTTTCCGATCATTGTGAATACCACTGCACACAGTGCACCACAACGAAATTTGTGCTCTG
>JBBIGC010000145.1:13863995-13876622 GCA_037576955.1 Lepidarchus adonis
CTAATGTTTATCAGTACATTGCAGAAAATAATGAACTTTATCACAATATGCTAATTTTTTGAGAAGGACCTGTAGGTTTAGATTTTTTTTCTCACTTAATAATAAAATTCTTCACTTAAAAAAACACATTTTGTGTTTACTTGTTGTCTTTGACTAATATTTAAATTAGTTTGATCTGAAACGTATGAGACAAAACATGGACACACACACACACGTAGAATGTAGAAAATGTAGAAATTAGTACCATGTACATCTTGACCAGCAATACAAAGATATTTGTATGGTTGAATATTTTCCCATAGTAGTTCCAACATAACATTCTGCTTCACCAAAACACAACTGCATCAATAAAAACTGAACTTCTGTTTGATGCGAAGACTAATTCTGCTATTATGGTGTATCCCCCCACATGGAATTGTCCTCAAGACCAACAACACTTGTTTAACCGACTGATATTCATTCATTGTCCAAAACACTAATCCAACTTCGGGCTGTGAAAAAGATGGAGCTGATCACAACCTAACCACTGCTTAACCTAGTCATCAAAGTAATATAACATAACATAATAAAATGTTTTTTTTTTGCAAACTTAAAACAAAGTTTATATCAACATTATAGATAAAGTTGGTTTACCTAGAATGGTTGGAGTGTAATTTTTTTTTTATTTTATGGTTTTAGGTTAAGGTATTGCCTAATGCAATTCCTGCTAAAATAAATGATTGGTACTACAATAGCACATACAAAAAACATCTTGTTGCACATCACAACAATTATTTGTTAGCATTACAAGGCTGTTAGGCTTGGTTTACTTGCTACTTAAAACGAAACACATAATACATGGTCACAGCCCAAGTGTCATTATTTATAGTAAGCATATTTATAGAAAGATATACTTGTGTGTCTAAACAGCAAATTAAAATATGAATAGTCTGAAATACTTTTCATGCCTTTTCAGTTTCAATAGGTAACTGTCTTAGAAATTACGTGATTTGGGCTCTTTTAAATTCTGCTTACAGTCTCTGACCAATTATCATTTAATCTGTTGAGCCAATGATTAGTTAATTTTACACTTTCTTAAAGTTTAAAAAATAGACTTCATAATTCAAAACAGCATTCAACAGACTTTAGGATTTTCTTTTATTTTGTCTATCGCCTGTATTCACAGTGACATTTGCATACGGACAATCAGGTTTGTACTCGTGACATACGGCATAGAAACAACTGCAAATGTTCTTTTTTTGCCACTCAAATCTCTGGAAACTGGTAATAGGTGTGATATACTGATGCCAGCGGTTGATCTCACAACAGCAAGTGTTACATTTTTACTTTAAGAAAAGAAAAAAATAAATTCCTTATAAACCATAATTATACCAATGCCAAAGGCAACTAATGTATTTTAAACTCATCATATTTCATTAGTACTGTGTACACAAAGTTAAGAAACAGCAAAGATCATCATGTTGTTAATGCAAAGCACTTAACCTTTACTCAAAAGAAGGTAATATACATCCTGAAATTACAGATACATTATGAGCAAAATAAATTCACAATGAATATCCTCTCTTCATTTGAATTCACCCACTGAAGTGGTGCAAACTAGAAAATGTTTACTATGTAGTTAGGAGGGGAGAGGTGAAAAGCACACCTAAAAAGCATGGATGTATAGGTATTTACTGTATAATACATCGTAAAAAATGTTCTATATTAGGCAGTAGTCCACAATGCTAACAACTTCAGAAAAAAGGAAGGAAAAGTAAATGAAAACAGGAATTAGATTTTTCAGTCATCCTCACTCTTATTTTAACTGCAATTCATATCATAAATACATGTGAGGCTAACACAAAAGTTGAAAATAGGTCTACAAGCAAGATTCCACAATTTCAGCATAGCTGAAACAATAAATGACTACTTTGCCAAATTCTAAACTTGGAGAGCAGCCAGAGCTAACCTGTTAACAAACCTTTAAGATATCCAATCTTTAGGCGCCTCTGCAATCACTTCTTGTGCCAAACACCTCCAACCAAAGCATGTTAAAATAGTTGTGGCCCTTAAAATGTATGGATAAAGTTGTCAACTTTTCCTTTGTATGGGTGAAACACTTTTCACAAGAGAAAAAGTATGGTTGAAGGAAAAGGTGTCTTCAATTTAAGCCTTAGAACCTCTTCAGCTAGGGAAATGTTTAACTTACGAATTCTAAAATATTGCCATCTAGCTTGATTCATAAAGCTTCAGTTGATGCCATCCTGACCCCCCATAGGTAACTTTCCACACCATCAGTGCAGATCATTTAAGATGGAGAATACTACACATTTACATATTTAACATTTTTCTTTTTTCTTAAAAAGGAAGGACACTACAGTAGTTGACAACTCAAAAGTATTAATGTGATGCAAATTTGTAATTTTATAAACCTACAAGTTGAAAGTCTTCTTCAAACTGAGTACATGTTCTTTGTTGTAGAACCACTTTTGCTAGAGGTGTCATCATGGGACTGGTATCCAATAAGCGTTTTGATGGGGAGATTCAAGCGCTCTTTGTATTGTTGCCTAATGGGGCGGAAGAAACAGTAAGATCACACAGTCTTACAAGAAAATTATAAACAGTACTGCTCTTCTATATTGATATAAACTGATGGATCAACTTGGTCAGAACTAAAACATTACAAAGTGTGTTATTTCAAGCAAGAGGTTTAGTTGCCCAGGACATGAATACCCCCTAGTGGAAAGTAATACAGAAAAAAGGTGGAAGACATAAGAATGAGTTTATCTGAATATAGAAAACTCAAAAGGGAGTTGTAATTCTGAATTAATGTTAAAAGAATAAAAAACAACAAAACACAGTGTATGTAACAATGCATATTAGTGTATTAATATATAATACATGGTGAATTTAGTTTGTGGCTTGAGTGTTAGATTGCAACATAGTAAAGCAGAGTTTCAAACATTGAACTTTTAGAATGTCAAGTGCTGTAATATGCTGAAAGTGGAATAATCAGCATAATCAATCAAAAGCACATTTATACCCAAAAAATTACTCAATTTGAAGCCTTGAGACATCACTGAACCATACAGAATGGAATGACAGCTTTCATTAGTCAATACATCTCTACGTAAACACAAAGAAAAAAATTAATAAAGAGACTCACCCTATCGTCATGATAGCATCTCTATTTTGGCAGTTTCCTGTCCAGATGGCTATTTTATCCCCTTTTGGTCGAACGTTGACCACGGCTCCACATACATCGTCACTGGCCTCATCAAAAGACTCGCCGATTAAACACAACAGCTGCAAAGAAGGTCAATTAAACTAAATCAGCACACAACACGCAAGTATATTTTCTCTGACCCAAAGTTCCTAGCTTGATGCTAGGCAAAAGACACCTACCGTCTCCATCCAATAGCGGTCCAGATCATTGTGTCGCTGCTGTTTGCTAAGGGTCATTAACCATCTTCCTCCGAGTTTATTCCGGTCATCCTCCCACATGGGCTTGATGCCATCCTGAGATGACAGAAGACCCACAACAGGAAAAAATTAAGAACATACATTGACTGAACCTGTACTTATGATGTTGAAAGAATCTAGGCAGTGGGTTTTGTTTAGGCCAAAAAATCTGTGACTAGTGAACATGTCCAAGTGAAACAAAATGTTCTTTCTTCATCATACCTTAAATAAGCAGTAATCACAGCCAAATCCAAGCTTACTGGGTTGTTGTATATGATTGTACAATCTGTTGGATTAAAACAAAAACAAAAGATCAAAATTAAAGTGACTGGCAACCATTTAGGACTTTAGATACTACAGATCTATAGATAAACTATAGAACTATAGATAAAAGATTTCTGTAAATACTAAAAAGATTGGTTCTGGTACTGTAATGCCACAAGTTCCAAAGAGAAACTTACGCCCAGAAATCTTCCACTGTGTCAAACTTTGAAATCAGTCGTAGATTTTCTGTCCAGCTTTTGCTCTTATCATTTTTGAAATACCAGAGAGCCCACCTGGAGAGATGTAGTGGGAATTAGAATAAAGCATTAGCAAATACAGTATGTGATTTCATTCTGAGTATATTAATTAAAAACTCCAAACATGCCAAAAAGTAAAAAGACATGACACATCAAATCTGTATTATATGAAAGCAACAAGCAATGCTTCATACTGAATAAAGAAAGGGCAACTTGAACAAAGAAGGTACAACAATGAATGGTCTCTATCAAAAAGCCATTGTATAGAGTAGTATTATTCCGTTATACCAGTGAAAAGGGAGACTGGGGTCATTCACGTGCTACATTTTAAATTTCAACCCATAGTGGAGTCTTGGCCTTAGGTAAAA
Organism: Lepidarchus adonis; assembly: GCA_037576955.1. Lineage (NCBI taxonomy): Eukaryota > Metazoa > Chordata > Actinopteri > Characiformes > Lepidarchidae > Lepidarchus > Lepidarchus adonis. The sequence goes on from JBBIGC010000145.1 coordinate 13,868,326, forward strand.
GTTCAAACTTGGGCCTTGCTATCGCTAGAAACAAAAATGCCACCAGATCATTTTAAACATGTACTTTTATTACACGCTAACTACACTATCAAGTCTATGCCTAAAATCTGACAAACTTCTAACTGGTCCAGAGATGAGGAACTATGAGCAGTGTGCAGTGACAAGGCCGATGGGTCTGGAAAGCGACGGATCAACTTGTGTGGTCAGCACTTCCTCCAGGCACAGTGACCGACATCATACATGACTTTCAGAGAGCAGAACAATGAGAAAGCCAATTACATTATCGGCGCAAAAGTCACACGCTGTAAAAAGGCTAACTTTCATCTAACATATGCTTTCTATCATTTCATTGATGCCAGGAACAAATGTGTAAATAAGACTACACAAATAACATGGGGCAAACATTTAACTAAAGAAAACTACAGAATAGAAATAAGAAATTTTTGACATGCCTACCTGTTTTGTAAGGGGTGTTTAACGTACTGTTCAGGACTTGCAACAGCTGGTGTAGGACTATCATTTGAAGTTTCTTCACTTTCAGTTCCTCGCTGCATGTACAAACAAAATGAAATGTACAATTTCGCTTTGTTACTGACATGAAATTAAATTGAAATAAAACCAGTAATAATTTGCCATAATATTTTTACTATTTAATTAAACAGCATGGCAGATTTAACATGTGACAAAGAATACTATGCAGGTAGTGAATCAGAACCGGAGGCGCTTAAGGTGTCCCACTAACTAGAAACATATGCAGGAACGCAGAACAGATCGGACAAACACCACGGAGTGGATTCCTATCCAGCGAGGTAGTAGTAAGATGACTAATTTACAAAACGGACCTACATTAAAAGCTAGAGGGTGGGTTTGGAGTAAATTCATCCCGTACTGTGGAGAAACCCGACTTCAACCTCATACAATGAACAGCAGCAAGGTCGTTACGTTAAGAGAGTTCATTCATAAGGAGAAGATCGCCGCCCCGTGTACAACTTCAACGGATAACGGAGGTTCCATGGACACATGTCAGTTTAGCAAAACCAGCTACTAGTGCGGTCTTGCACATCATCGTGGTCATTTAGTTAGCCTTCATCCTGGAGGAGTTAAAAACAGTGCGTCAAGAAGACAGAGTAAGCTAATCTGGGTCCCGCTGCGTAGCTCCGCGCTAGCCTGTAAACCGAGCTAGCAGCCAACACACGTGTCCGCCTGTCTGGAAAGGACTGACTTCATGACGATGAATCGGCAAAAAACAACACGGTCGCTTCATTCAAACAAATGAACGTCACTGAAAAAATGTGAGGAACCATAGTGCCGAAGAAATGTGACCAAGAAGGAAAGAATATGTTCTGTCGTGACTCTCCCTGCCGACAAAGTCGCCAGCGAAGTCCCTTCTCCACCGCCTGCGTTTACTAGCGTTAGCCTAGCCGCTCACCCAGCGCCTTTTCACCCACAAACACACACTCCGAACACGCACAGGTCGCCTGTATTTCTGGACGTGGCGCTACAAGGTCGCAAAGGCGAATCGAGGCATCGCCATTTACACAATTTTGAACCGTGTGAAAACGCCGAATCTGTGCTCCCCTTCCCTTCTTACCGGCTCCGATGTCGCCATCTTGCCCGTATGAGGTTCTGCTGCCCGTTCAGCGCCACTGCGTCACGCGAAACCGCACGGACTGTACGGCAGCCCGCGGGGGACACGCTCTCAGGGACAATATAGACACGAGTGACTCATGTGCTGAACTCCCACCACACAGAGCACGAGCTTTTGTAGATTTTTTGTAGGATTTTCTAAAATATACATTTGACTACATTAAGATCACAGAGCTGCGTGTAATATCTGATTATTTCTTGAATACTAATATATTACAACATATTATATTGCTAATTGTGTAGTTTGAAGGAGCATTAATAAGAAGCCATTTGTACCGGTATAAAAATTTCATTGCATCCCATGAACTGAAATTATTACACAGGTAGGTATTCACAATAAAACCTTGAACTTCTTTCAAAGTAGTTAAATGACTTTACTGATTACTATGTATAAAAAGCCATTAGTTGTCAGGGGAAAAATATTTTTTCTAAGCCAGACTAAACAAAGAAAAACAGAAGCACTACCACTGCTCTCTGCCTCACAAGCTTTAGTGTGGGCCTGGGTAGGAGCACTGAATACACAGTCTGATGGACATATGTCCACTCGGACCTTGATGTTCAGTATTGTAAATGTGTTTCTCCTGTCTATTCATTTAAAAGAGGATAACCACAGCAACTGATGAGTATTCCAGCACACTGTTGCTACACAATTTATTAACCTACACTTAGGCCCAGTTTAATCAGAATCAGAATCAGATTTATTGGCCAAGTATGTGAGTAAACATGTACAAAAAATTTGAATCCAATGGTGTCTTTCAAGCATAACAATATAAAAACAACAACAATATGTAAAGATACAATGAACAATATATTAAACAGATATAATATACAATAATATACAATCTACTATATGAATACATAGGGATAAATATATTTATAAATATAAGATAGATGTTAACAAATATATATAAGTGTATATAATTGTTATTTGTACATATAAAATATGTTGATACTATTTATAATTATGAATATATGTGTGAATATACATATGTATATATACATATCATACATTCAATACATTCGTGTTTAAAACCCTTTTCATGAAATATGTTTTAGGAAACTCTATGAAAGTATTTGTCATGTTTGCACTCTATTATTGTATGGAATGAATTTATCAATTTGTTGTACTCTCAGAGTCAGAATTGTATATTTGCGTAACCATAATTGATTTAACCTAAATGGGTTATTTTAATATCTGCTTTAAAAAAGAAATATTATTATGAAGTAATGATTTTGAAGAAATACTGCTAATGTCAGTTTGATTTGTATCCAATTAGGGTTCTGTACAACATGACCTATTTAGTTTCACCTTATGCAGAACCGAAGTGGTTTGAGGCAATGGGCTTCCATTTGAGTAATGACAACTAATTGGGATAAGAGTGTAGGTATTCTAGTTCTTGTTACCAAGCATGATAGCAGCAGATGCTGTATGGATAAGACTAAAAGGTTAAAATTCTAAAGTGGGAGGAGCTTGATTTTGTGTCTGCCGTGTCATTCTTGTGTAGATTTTGCCTAATGTTTAGGGTCATTATCCTGCTGGAAGGCCAATTGACAACCCATCTTCAGCTTTCTGTCAGAGGCCACCAGATTTTGATTAAAAATGTTAGAATGTTTGTTGTCAAAAAGCTAAATTGTAGCCTTTACTAACCATAGTAAACAGTCCCAGGTGAAGTCCAAGTACTGTTTGACAAAGTCCATACATTTACGTTTGTGATTGTAGGTCAAAAAAGATTCCTTGCGTCTCCCTAAACATCATGGAGTATTGTTGGCATGGACATAGTGTCTTATGGTTGTTATAGAGACTTTGTGACAGCAAGACACTACTCTTTGTTGCAGTTTTCTAACAGTGAACTTTGGAGAATTTTTTACTTCTCTTACCATCCTCCTCACTGTGCGTGATGGCAAGATAAGCTTGGGTCCTCATCCAGCCTTGGTTGTGACTGTTCCAGTAGTTTCAAACTTCTATATAATTCCTCTGACACAGGCAGGTTTAGACGAGTCGCTATAATCTTGTATCCATTACCTGACTTATGAAGGTCGACACAAGTCTGCTTTACTTGAACTGCATGTTCTCGTCTTCCCATGTTTAAAAGTGACTTAGAGAAATAGGACTCTTATTATTTGTAGCAGATTTCATGTTAAATCTTTATCTGGGATAGTTTCCCAATGAATAAATGTACTTCAATTACAGGTTGGATTTAATTTTTTTGTGTTGTGAGCCTATATGAAAATGAATTTGTTAGAAGCCAAATAACACATCTTAACCAGGGTTCCAATTATTGTGGTGGGCGCTGTTTATCATAGCTGCAATGTCCACAGACTTTACTGCTTTACATTCAAAAACATGTCTGTCTCAAAACTGTATAAGGAAACAGCTGTCTTTTACTTAAATGTTGAGACTTCTTAAATTGTTTGGGCACAAAATTAAAAAGAGAAAAGTTAAAGCAAACAAATGGAAAGTAAGCTAAGAAATCAGTTTATGAACAGTACATTACTAGAAACTTTTGTAAATTTCGGACAACTGCTAATTATCAAAAGCACAGTTTAAGCCTGATTTTCTTTTCTTCTTAGAGGCAGGGCCAACCACTAAGATGCAAAAAACATCAAACATCAATAACAAATCAAATGAATCATTATCAACAGTAAGATAAAGCCTTGCATTGTGTATATAATATAATGCATTGCAATGTTCTAGTGTAATGCAAGCCAGTAAACTGTGTCGGTAGGTATTCTTAAGTATCATACAGGTTCATCAATCATACTCACCAAAAACATTACATGCAAATAGCCAATGAAGGAATACTGATGTTTTGAATCAGCATGGTCAAGTTCATTTGACTACAAAGTGACATAAGCCCAGTGATTCTGTAGGTGCTCTTCATTTATTTAGGAAAATGATATTTTCTGTGTCTTACAAAATAACTGCACACATTTCTTTGTCACAGTGGATTTTCCACAAAAGCAACTGTTTCCTTGATTAGCAAAACTGTTTATAAATGAAAAAAAAAATACCAACTAAAGTAAACATATCTATCCCACTTTCCCACTTCAAGTTGTTTGTTATATATATTCACAAAAGACTTTTGTTTGCCTTTGCAATAAGAACAAAATACAGTGTGGCTCTCAGACAAGCCATTTAAGACCCAGACACAAGGTCTTTAAAGTTAGAATATCTTGAAGCACACCAGAATTTGTTAAAGTTACACAGTACAATTTTAGCACCTCATGAATTAAAAAAGAACAGGTCATAAAATGACTTTAGTTGGCATTTTTTTGATTGCTCTTTAAGCAGAAACATTGCTTTAATGTGAAATGAGACTTTCCATTTAATGCAAAAGCATAAAAAAAAAGCATAAAAAAAAATACTAAGCAGACGTTTATCGGGAATACAAGTGGTATGATCTGGGATAATTGGTTTGAAATAAAAAAGCACAAAAATAAAATGCTTTGATCTCAGGTTATATAGGTCTTCAAAAAAGCACCAGTGAGAAACATACAGTAAAACTGTTCAGACATATCTCAGCACATTTGAATGACAAAATAGAACGTATCTGATTATGTATAAAAGTTTCAAGTCATGTTTTAAACTCTTTGTGAGCTGTAAAACCTAAAAAATTGGGATACCAATGCTAATATCGCCTATGTTCCAGTACTAAAATGATTTCAAATTGACACATTATCAAAATGCAGCATTAAAATGTTCCATGATTATTGCTTTGAAAACCATGGTTCAAAGGTCATGGAAAAGTTCCAACCAAACATGCAAAGCATATATACAGATATTGGATAAAAGAGGTAATTAAAAAACAAAAACAATTGTGTATACAAGATATTTCGGAAGTCAGGTTGTTTAAAAGTGCTTTTTTCAACAATGCCATGTATAACAAGAATAGTTTTCATAATCCATAATTTATGTATCCATGTACCTTCATTACCAACATCACTGTTTGATAAAAACAAATGCTACATGTACGTTTAAATCCAACTAAAAGCCTATTGTGTCACAATACTTTAAAATATTAATTATGTTTGTGGTTATTCAAAGTAACTGCTACAAATGGCACCATAAAATAGCGATTACTGACAAAGGAGCACCCAAGGTTCAAACAAAAATAATTGAATTCACATTTTACAATGTCAATTCTGAGTGTTTACTACACACATCCTTTACAGGTTGACACAATCATATTGCAGTAAACAGGCTTGGACCAGAAATTAAATACAGTTGTGAAAACGTTCTGAATAAATAGTCACATTTTCTATGCACTAATTTCATATTTTTTGTATAAAACCAGTTTTATCTGTTGTTCTGAGCACCGTCTCTTAACAGTAAAAAACGAACAAGAATACGCACCAAAACTCACAGTTTAAAAACTGACAAATGGGGTAGTCAGCACTTTTTAAAAAGCTAAGATAAGGAGCACAAACATAAAAAGCAAACATATAAATTGGTGCCAAGAGATAGAGCTGACTGAGGTAAGGCATTAGCTAAAAAAGTGGCACTGGCCACCATTACGTCCAGCGGTTGTAAGGCCCAGTGACCTGGGTAAGGGTGTAAGGGGCCGAAGTGACGAGGCCGTCCCGAGTGGCTGTTAGAGCTTGGCGAGTAGGGACTTGTAGCTCCTCCTGCCAAACATCCTCCTCTCCACTTTCTGTATCACTCTTCACTGCCTTTGGCTTTCCAGCCTTGGCAGAGTTTAAGGCTCCAGGTTCCAGTCCTAGCCGCTCAGCCTCTTCTTTCTCCCTGGCCTTTTCTGCCATCTTGGCCTCCCACTTAAGCAGCCCGTGGCCAGATGCATTAAGGCTCTTGTGCTGGTAGAAAACTAGAGAGATGCGTGTAGGGTGGCTGCGATTGGGTCGCAAGATGGGGGTGGTGGCATGTAGCTCTCGCCGAGCACACTCAATGAGGATAGAACCGTGAGATGGGGCCACTGCGACCCCACCAATATCACTGTCCAAGAAGTTGTGCTCACTGTCTGACCACACCTCTTCAACTTTGACCTCTTCAGGAGTCAGGGGTCGGGGGGCTGTTGGTGGCCTGTGTTGGTTGTCCAGGTTTGGCTGTGCTTGGTGGAAGTTAACTCGACTGTGGAGGCCCTCAGCACGAGATGGTGAGAGCAGTCTTGGAGCAGCTCCACCCTGGAAACAATGCATCTCCTCAGGCTCAGTTTTTACTGCAAAACAGTTGTCTCGGAAACCCAAATGGCCATCCATGTGCTGCTGGTTTCTGAATGGTTTCTGTTCTGATAATTCAGGAGAGCTGTGCCCAACTGCTTCACGCCCACTACCATATCTGAGGAGGGAAGCCAGTTCTCCACTGTTCTGATAATGTGGGGCTGGGAGGGTGTGGTGACGGGAGGAAGAAAGTGCTGCTGTGTCTTCACTAGAACTCACTGGAGGAGTACTATATGTACTTCTGTAAGGATTGGAGGAGTCTAGTAAATGGCTCACCATTTCTGGAGTCCTGGGCAGTCGCACAGAGGAAGAATAAGGAATAGGGGAACATGCCTCTGTTTTGAAACTTGGTGAAAGCGCAGATGAAGTGCTTTTGCCTATAAGGAAACACAGATTTTCAAATAAGCCATTAAAAATGTAGGGAAAAAATAAAATAGAAAGTAAACAAGACTAGTTCTCTACATTAAAATATAATTTTTATGGACTTGCAAACTGAAAAAATGTAAATTGCAATTTAATTTCAAGTCTTCTATTTCAGTGTTTATTAATCATGTTCCTATGAATCCACAGCTTTGAATAGTTTATTCTATTCTTTGCCTTAACATATCTCATTACCTAATTATGAGTTATTATAAATTATTTACGATCTCAGTCAGATGTGTTGGAATTGTGCAGTCATAAGGCTCACTAGGATCATGATGCATTTGACTGCTTGTTGTATGTGTATAACTAGGTATGTGACAAATAAACATCTTGAATCTTGATTATGAACACATGCTCTATAGGAGTGAAAGGAAATGTGTGTCATAATTTAATAATGTTCATTTAACAAAAAAGTGCAACAAAAGTTGAACAGAATCTTAGATATGAAACGCTACAGTTAACAAAGGCATTGTAAGAGTTCTTGAGAACATCAGTGTCACAAACTCAGCTCAAAATATCATGGCAGGCATCAAAGATGTGATACCTTTGAGAGGCTCATTTTTCACTTTCACTGAGTTGCCCTGCTTTTTCTCCAGGCTGCTGAGTTTGTCTCGCTCTCTCTTGGCTTCTTGTCTCATCTTACGGGCAGACTTGACAGGCTCAGCCAACAGACGGACTTCTCTTGGGAAGGAGGAGAGGATTTGAAGCGCTCCAGTTTTTATCTTAGCCCACTGGCCCTCCACATGGCCAAACTCATCAGTCTCGGAGATCTTATAGAGAGGCAGGACATGCAGCTGCTCATCTTCTGGAATGTTTCTCACTGCACGGTTATCCTCTTTAGTTAAAGTGCATACCTGCAGACCACACAGAGACAGAGATGTATGTTAATGATATATAGCCCAACCAGGTCAGCTGGACATCATTTTTGAAAAAGAACTCTATAGATGGCTGTATATTAACAATTAACTCATTATCTTTGTAAGGTTCGCACGCCGCCATGTTCCCGCAATGCCTTGCGAGGCCACGCCAGACATGGGGCGTCAGAACCCGGC
>JBBIGC010000145.1:13879479-13893500 GCA_037576955.1 Lepidarchus adonis
TTCTCCTCAGCAGTAACAACTGCAAAAACAGCTCACTTCCATGAGAAGATCAGAGGCATCACTGACTGTGGCAAACTATTTAATACTTTTTCTATTCTTCTCAACCCTCCCCCACCCCCACAAACATCCTCTCTAACAGCCAATGATCTCACTTCTTTCTTTCAGGACAATATCACAGCCATCAGCCAACAGTTTACAGCCAACACAGATATCCTGACTCCACCTCTTGGATGAGTCGTTGCTGTGCTCTTGGGGTAATTTCTTCCTGGGAAGGTTCACCACTGTTCCATGTTTTCACCATTTGTGGATAATGGCTCTCACTGTGGTTTGAGTCCCAAAGCTTAAGAAATGGCTTTATAACCTTTTCCAGACTGATAGATCTCAATTACTTTCTTTCTTTTATTTGTTCCTGAATTTCTTTGGATCTCGGCATGCTGTCTTGCTTTTGAGGATCTTTTGGTCTACTTCACTTTGTCAGGCAGGTCTTATTTAAGTGATTTCTTCAGGAAACATTTTTTTCACACCACTGTAGATACACATATGAGAAGGAAAACTACATATTTCTAGTTTAATGTGATCTGTAAATATAATTCCTACCTGGTTATGATATGACTCCGGTGCTAATTTCTTATACAAAGGAGCCACATCTGTTGCCAGATTTTGTAGGTTTCTTTCCAATTTCTCCTCCTGGTGAAAAAAAAGATGACATTATGATAATCTGTTATTATCCAACTTGATGTAAATATATCACACACACACACACACACACACGGATGGACCAATGCTTTGGGATGACTCTGCCAGTAATATATTACTGCCTGAGGCTACTACTTTTATGCCAAATTTGAGGCCACATGCCATATTGAACATCTTGAAATGCTTTCATTATAATTCCATTTTACATTAGAAAATGTACTTGAGTCAAATCAAGCCACATCATGTTGGGAACATCCCCACTCTTTTGTCACCTCCTCAGGGTAGTCTCCCTGTAGACGGAACTTTCGGGGCACTTTGCTGCGGGCAAACTTGCAGCCATTGAAGTACATACTCCATGAGCAGCCAAAAGAGAAGGAGGCTCCACAGGTCTCTGGGTCCAGCCCCTGACAAGCACAGGTACGACTGAGCAAAGACAAAATTGTAAACAAGAGCAGCATGTTAGATACACAGCTATACCTGATACCAAAAGCAGACAGACAGTACTAATTCATCTTTTTGTCTTAAATTATCTAAAAAATTACATTTATCACCTCTGCATATGTGCATATGTTTATGAACAATGGTCACTTTTTCTTGTTCCTGACTTACTCTTCATTAAGAGCACAGCGGCGGCTGGTGGGCAAGCCATATTTATGGAGGGTCTGTGTGAGCTCCTGGTACAACCTATCAGCCATGCTGCGTGGGATCCCTTCCCAGGCAAGGATGAGGATGACCACCACTGCATTCTGACAGCAGTGACCTGCACGTTGGCGTACCAGACACAGTAGCTTCTCCTCCTCACTGGCACGACGGATCACCTGAGAGGCGCAATGCATACACACAAACACAATAATGCCATGTTATATTTTTACAATACTCATACTTTAAAGGTGTAGAGTTTATTTTATTGTTTTGCTTTACTAATTAAAAGCAAAAGCTACAAATATATGATTTGCTATTTGTTATTAAAAATGTATTTTACTGTACTTTCAAATTCAGTTTACATTCTGCATTGTTCTTTATGTATGCTCAAGTGTGCAGATTTGACTATTTTCCATGTTGACATCAAAATGGCAAAAACAGAAGGAAGACAAATGATCTCTTCTTCTACTTACAAATGTGGCATTAATTCAAAGTCTACAATAAACACTAGATCATTTCTCCAAATAATTCAGTAAGTTACAGTGAGAATAATTTCAAATACCACCAGGATTTTGTTATTGCTGGGAATAGCTGCAGTTTTCTGTGGGTTAATGTTTCATTAAAAAATGTATGCATTTTACATAGATCACTGACCCATTTCGCAATTGGACAACCCTGGGAGCTCCGTCCCTCTCTCCCAGTATAAATAACAACTTCCACACGCACTGCTTTGCCTTTTACCCCATACCTGAAAAAAATGGTAGTTTTAAAGAGTTAAAAACCATGCACAACCAAGACACCAAATGCAACCTAGCCATAAACCCACCAAAAATGCAGAAGGTCAGCTGCAAGCCTGTGCACTGCGGTGGGAGTTACTTTACTGGGCCCCTTCAGCATGGAAAGTGGCTTCCTGTTGTAACTTTGATAGTACAAGAGAGAATGCTTTTGCCTTCATATGTGTCTGCATGGGTGTGTATTTGTTAATGATACCTAATATGCACACAACCTTGTCATGAAACTCAAATACTGAATGCGGGCCTATAGCAAATCATTTTTCATGTATTAAAGTAATGTGATAAAGGGATAATATAATATTACCTGTCCTCCATCATCTCTCGTACTGCTGCTACAGTTGGCCCAGAGCCAAGGTGCGTGTAGAATGGACCCTCCTCCTTTTCAATTATTTGCTCTAAAAAGGAAACTAATTTCAGCGGATTGTGCTATTTTAAGAACTTTACTCTCATTCAAACTCCATTTTTATAAAATGTAGTAAAAGCAGGACTTGTTGATCTGATTTGTTAAAATCCATGGTTCTTTGTAAATATAAACAAAATGAACACACTAAAATAAGATGGGGCAGAGGCATGTTTAACGCTTTCTCTCTCTCTCTCGCTCCCACACGCACACGTACAGTACTGTACATGTACACACAAGCATGCACGCACACGCACACACACACCCTTCCTTTTTAGTTGTTTTTGAGGACAAAATCTGAGTCCATTCTTTTGTATAGCAAGGTGAACTCTATGGTTTCCTCATGCAAAGTCTTCTGAAGTCATTTCTTTGTACTCTTGTTAGTTTGCCAGGTTTTCGTTGCATTCTACAAAACGTCCTAACTTTTGAAATAATGCCTGTACAATAATATAAACAGTTGTACAAAAAAAAAAAACTGAAACAAATAATTGAAAGCATTTTATTTTATAATTACTTTTGTCTGGTGGGTGTATTCTATGAATAGCTTTTATAAACGTTTAAAATACTACAAATGAGTTTATAACATGCTACTGCTTACCCATACAGTCGCAGGAAGGGACCTCTAGGTTTTTTTTGGATGGGGTGTTGAGGAGATTCTTGGTTGGAGTGTCCAAGAACTTCAGTGGAGATTCCAAGAAAGTGTTAAGCATGTGCTTGGTGGGTGTGTTCTCAGCAAAGGACTGTGCATCACCATTTTCCACATTTCCAGGCGATACCGACAAAACAGTCACAGAGCCAGACGCCTCCACTTTGTAATGTCCATTCTGATCATGGGAAGACTGCTGTGGCTCACAGCTCAAGTTGTTATCTTTATGGAACCTCCCTGGACTCTGTGATGATGGATCTGCACCAGTAACGTTAAGCATGATATTCTGAGCTTTAGCACCGTGTTTTAGCACATTGTTTGTTTTCTTTACCTGAGAAATCAAATGTTCTTCACATTCATTCTTCTGGCCATGGGTAGCACCTAGGTGACCATTCATGACACTGTGACAATGTGTGTTTAGTTGGGCTTGGGTAGCATGGGAATGAACAGCTTTCTGGTTCCCAGAGCTCACAAAAGTCTGCATGTCTAGCTCCCCTCTCTTGTTGCTGAAATGGAAAAGCTGCCTTTTCTCATGGTGGGCCTGTACTAGGTATTTTTTTAGGTCTATCTGAGTTTGTGGCAGATACGGGCTTCTCTTATGGTGATTTCCTGCCTTTTGCTGTAAGGTTGCCCTTTGGGCCTTTGTCTTGTATGAGGTTTTGCTATTGGGTGTCTTCTTGCTGAGTGGTATCCTATGTTTGCCTCCTTCAATCTCAGAGACTCTTTTCTGTGATATCCTGGGACTTGATGGAGTTGTTTTAGTCCTCTTTTGTTTTTTGAAATGTTGTCCAACAGCAAGATTGTTGTATTTTATGGTCTGTACTGGTACGCCTTTGGGTGGACTGTTTTCAGAGGCCTCTGGCTTGTGACGTGATTCAATCATAAATGCAAGTTGCACCAACTGGGCAGCAACCTCCTCTTCATCTCTCCTCATTGAGCTCTGTGTCCTTTCAACACGCTTTAACTTCTTGAAAGTGCCATCTAATTTGTCTGTTTTACAAAGTGCTTGATTTAACCTGCGATTCTCTGGGGTATGCAAGAGCTTTTCACATTCTGAGCTAGCTGTCAAAAGATCCTGTAGAGAAAGTTTGTGTTGGATGGGTGTGTCATGATGGGTGAAGGTTTCCTGCCTGTTCAATGAGCTGCAAATGACAGACGTCTGATGCGGGGATGAACTTATTACAGAGACCTTGTTGGAAACAAACTCTGATACAGCTTTAGCTTCTTGGAGAGGTATTTGCCTGCTTAACAAAATATTTGTGGTTGATTTGCTTTCTAGTTGAGGGTTGTGATCCTGACTATCTGTTTTGATGGGTGCTGGTTCTGGGAAAGCTGCCAGCTGGGTTAAGGCCTCAATAGCTATGGCCTGATCAATGCTTATGCTCCTATGCTCAACCAAAGACTGGACACTGTTAATCGATAGTGCAACTGAGCCATTCTGTTGAGGGTTATCAGCACCTGCTGCTGGACTAGACCTTTTCTGAAATGAATGGCTATTGCAAGGTTCTTCTCTTTCACTTTTAAAAGAACATGTTGCTGATGCATGAAGACCAAACGACTTCTCCTCCACACTCTTCCTATCTGTGATGGTGGAACATACTACAGCTGCAAGGGTAGACAGAGCATCTTCACAGCAGTCACTAATATCTAAGTGAGATGCACTTTGTTCATCCATTGTGATTGGCTCTTCCAGTTTGATCTTCTTAAGGGGAACTGGCTCTTCAGGAAGCTTCTCATGTAGATGGCTTTCCATGAGCATACTCACAGTCCTTTGAGTCTTGGACTGTGGGTCAGTGGGATCGCCATGATCCTCATTATTTGGTTCCATGTATGTAGCACCATAGTGAGAGCTTAACGAGCTGTGGTGAGTAAGAAGTGCATGGGGGCTGACGGCAGGCTGAAGGGCCCTCTCAGCTGGTGCTGTTGAAGAGTCACGCTGGAGAGGCGTGGGAGAGTAAGGTGGAGTGAAGTGTGATTGAAAAACGTCACACACCTCTTTCTCAGGCGCCACACAAGTCTCTTCCATCTGTTCTGAATTAGTGCCATTTACTAAGATGCCCTCTGACTCAGCCTGCACAAAATAACACAAGGAGATGGTTTTAGAGGTTTTGGCACAGGAGTGATACAATACATTATGTGATTGGCCATCAGGTCTCAACAGCCGGTGCCACAGCAGGACTATGGTCAGGATTCATAGGGAGTATACAAACATAACAGTGAAGAGAAATTACAGAATAGTACCTCTTACTCTGCTGTATTAGAACACAGCTGTAAACAAACTGGTCGATTCTTTTCAAACAAGCCAATGTAGTATTACTTTAAAGGATTATTTTAATGGTCAATTTAGATTCTGATTTCTTTATAACCAAATTGGCCAATGGAAACATTTTGGGCTGTTTTTATTAGCTTTTTTAAAAACTTGAGTCACAATGAGCAAATCTCTGGTACTTTTTGCAACATTCTTAACGGGTCAAACTGGCATTTTAAAATTGAAAATAAATAAAAATAAAATAAAATAATTTTCCTTTATAAGTAACATGAATAACTGAAAAATCAAACTGAAAAATCAAAAGTAATTTACCACAATGAGCTATGCATAATTAGGCTACAATATTGTGGTACAGGTTTAATAGTAATATTTGAATACAGAGTGCACTTACAATCCCCCCCCCCCCATTTTTTCTCCTCATTAAACTGCAACACATTAGCCAAAATTATTTAATTATTGTGTTTTAAACCTAAATCTTCTGATTTCATTATCAGTGTTATTATCAGTTATTTGTTCCTGAATTTCTTGAGATCCATTAAATGCAAGAAAATCCAAAATGCTTAAGGAAGATAAATAACAAAAGGACACACATTTTTGAGTAATCCTGTTGTTTAGTAATATACTGGGAAACTGAATTAAGCACTGCGTTAGCCTTTTAGATGATCAAAAATGTAAATAAGACAAAAAACAGATATCATGCCAAAATCTCAAGAAATTCAGAAACAAATAAGAAAAAAAGTAATTGAGATTCATCAGTGTGGAAAAGGTTATAAAGCAATTTCTAAAGCTTTGTGACTCCAGCAAACCATAGAGAGAGCCATTATCCACAAATGGCAAAAACATGGAGTAGTGGTGACGTTTCCAAGGAATGGCTGGCTGACTATGGTTCAAACTTGGGGAACTTGAAGTGGCCTGGTCAAAGTCCTGACCTGAATCCAATCGAAATGCTGTGTCATGACCTTAAATAAGGTGGTTCATGCTTGAAAATCCTCCAATGTGGAAGAACTACAGCAATTCTGCAAAGATGATTGGGCCAAAATTCCTCCACAGCAATATAAAAAACTAATCGCAAGTTATCGTAAATGCTTGATTGTCGTTTTAGGGGGCAATCACTTTGTCACACAGGGCCATGTAGAATTAGATTTTTTCTCCCTTAATAATAAAATCCTTCACTTAAAAACTGCAAACTGCAAAAACTGACTAATATTTAGATTTGTTTGATGATCTGAAACATTTAAGAGTGACAAACATGGAAAAAATTAAGAATTTAGCAAATACCTGTGTTTCAGTCTGTGGCTGTCTGGTTTTTCTGTTTGTAACTCTGCAGCCCATACCATAGTTTGCCTTGCTTTTGCCTGTGTATATTTTCCTCTGTGTAGTAGTTTTCTTGTATTTTTAGGTTTTATTTTTGTACTCATTGTTTTATTTCATTTAATAAAGTTATATGCCCATGGAACCAATCTGCAACCAAGTCTCACTACATCCACATGAATACACTGAATACATTAGGTGATTTTCCCTGCTCAGAGTCAGTATGTGTGTTTAACCACAGTATGTAGCTTGACTACAGTCGTGACACAATTGGTTACTGCACAATCAGCAAACTGATTGGCTGCCTCTCAGCTAATTTGCATAATGTTCTTCCAGAAGAAAAAAGAGCAGACTGAGCAGTGTACATGGGTTAGTTATATGTATATACTGTAATTTCTCCTCTTGAAAATGTATGTTTAATATAAAAATGACAAAATATACACATAATTTGCCAAACATTGTATATTGTAAGTTCTCCTGTTTACACTGACGTCAAGAACCACACATTCATACAGACTTACACCCTCCCATCATACACACACACCTAGCAACAGGGTGTGTATTACATATAGAATCTTAAGAAGCTTCCCTTAGGAAGCGTTACTAGGGAAAGTTAGAGCAGAGGGGCAGTTTCCAACCCAAACACATATAGTAGGAGAGCATCTCACATGCAGTGAGGCATAATCTCAGTCACAAACTGAGACGTCTGGGCAATATAATGAGCTTTTAGAGAATAAAAAAGAGTACTGTGTGTAACACACCCAAGCAAAAAAAGTTTTAGACTATTTTAGACTATTAAACACCACATGTGTGAATTAGTGACAACAACAAGTACTAGTTGTTACTGGTTTAAGGTACCCTGCGCACAAACTTTTTTCTCATATCTCTTTGCTTGACAGTCTAGAGTCTAGACAGGCTTCCATAGCCCTCTGAACACATCAAAGAGTAATATCGAACTGCTTTGCATGAACAATAGTACAGTACTGAGTAACGTGATTTCTAAAAAGGCATGCTTCCTTCCTGGTGCATGTTGCTCTGAAGCTGCTAGTAGTGGCTTCATTTATACAGCACTCCTTTCCTGTCTCTCAACTTCACTTTTCTCAATAGAAAACAGACTAAACAGAGTGCAGACAAAAATCTTGCTCTCACTCCCGCCTGCACAGACTCAACACTGATTACAAATACTGCATTCCTCAATCAAAAGAGCAGCAGGTGCCAAAACCCTACTGTAAATGGTATAAAAAGACAATAGAGAAGTAACCCAAATGCTGCAGGCATCGATATGGCTAAAGAAATACAAAAAAGTGAGACGCTGTTACCTTGGAGACTGTGTTCGTCTTCCGTGGTTTGGAAATATTCTTGCACCCCACCTGTAAAGGAAAACCAAAATATAGGGCACAAACACATTAGTAATCCAGTGATGTCAACAAAACACCATCACACACACAAAGCACATCCCCAGCCCCATGTTTACATCACCTTGCTCAATGTGTCTGAACCCAAGACAATGGCCACTAAAACGGCAGTCTTGCACGGTACCTTCTCAGTCCTTAGAGGCAGACTCACAAATTTAGGCAGCATAAAAGGTAGCCATCTTGCCTCCCTCAGCTTCAGAAAAAATCAGTCTGGCTGTGGTGGAGGATAAGGACCGAGCAGCCTGGACTGGCATGATCAGCACTGAATCAAGCAGCCGCAGCCTGCCGCTACTGCAGACGCCCCTCACACGCCTCTCGCACACGCACACGCAGACTGGGCAGCCAATAGTGTGGGGACTTTAGCGGCTTGTGAATTATCGCCCATGCCTAGACCGTCCTAAACAAAGGATCCCCTATGTGGGCTCTTACTCTACAACTACGCACAAGGGAGAGGGACAAGCTGTGGGGTGGACAATCACAGTACTGGACTGGAGTTCCAAAGGTACCAAAGGAACAAGCGTTCTCCTTAACAGTAAACCTCATTCAACATGGAAAAACCCACTAAAATTAGCTTGAAATTCATTGTTCTCTGTATGTAGGCAAAAACCCAAATGGGTGATGATTTGCTTACTCACTAGCTGCTGATATTTAGTAACTCCCAAATGACAGGCAGCACAAGCTCAAAAAAGACCCATGATTGTATTCAAAAAGTTATTTTCTGCTTTTTAAAAAACATTTTATATGTCACCTCACAATAGATAAAACATACCCAATTAATATTCTGTTTGTTGCAATGACAATATGGACATGAACATAAAATCTGACAAAAGAAAATATTTTTAATCAGCTTAAATAATCATGAACAGCTCAAGAACACTGCAGTTAGGTTCAGTTGTTATATTATATAATTGTATTTGTTATAATTGTTATATTATAATTATAAGTTTGAGCAAAGAACCTTTTATAATTTACATGTGTAAAATAGTTCAATATATCCCCCAAAAAACAGACGTGTTTTAAAACCTCCAGAACAATGGGCAATGGATTAACATGAGGTACATTTTAAGCATGGAGTAAACAAAGACAACATACTAATATCTGCAATGTAATACTTACCTTTTCATTTCACACAGCCAGCCTATTATTATATAAATAGAAGGAAACACCAAATTCCAAAATAAGACACTTGCTTATTCTTTCTATTCTATTACTTGAGTTTCTTTAAATAACACTGGAGGAAGACATCTGTAAGACACCTTCAAGTTCACAGCTGTGCTCTCTCACATTAAATTTGTGTTTATACCATCTAGTTTTTAAACCACCCTGTCAATCTGTCTACATGATGATGCTTAAGTCAGTCTGCATATAAAAACCAAGCACAACATATGGCTCAAGAACAATTGGTACTTTTAAATTGCCACATTAACAACAGAATTAAATATAAAACCCAGTTTCTAAAAATTATGCTGTGATTTTTTAAACAATATATGTTCATTTCGAATTTGATACCAACAACATGCTTCAAAACAGCTGGGACAGGGTCACTGTGTTACATCAACAAATATTTTAAAGTTTAACAGTTTGGGAACAGGAGACCAACTGATGGAGGGCTGAAACAAGAAAATGTACACATCACACAGATGGTGGATATGACGGAAACTGTTTGACCAAGCTCTATAAAAAATAAACTGTATAAAACTAACAAACAGAAATCCTTGATTAAATTAGAGTTAAAAGTTCACACTTGACATGCAACAGAGCGAGTGCCACCTGGTGGCACATGGTATGGGAAATGTTTTGTGTGACAGGGCTGGATTACAGACAGGCTAGTTTAGCATTTGGACTCTTGTACTACAGAGCCATGCTGTTGTAATATGTGCAGAATGCAGTTTGGCATTGTCTAGCTGAAATAAGGTTGGCTTATGAACTGTGTGCTGAAGGTCCCTTTCCTCTTTAGCCCTAAAAAAGTCTATGTCAGTCAGTGTCAATGATAAAAAAAAAATGCTTCTAATGCTAGTACTAATGCCAAATGCCATAGTCCATCATATAACCACATTACTGTATTTGATTTTTAATAATAACATTTTCAAGTAATAATCTAATCTACATTACATCTGTGATGGAAATGTAGCTAATTATATGAAATTTCTTAATATCTCATACTGACCACAGGCCTCAGTATCAAATTGAACCCAATTGCTGTAAATTTTAAGGTATCAAAAATTATCTAATTATTGGCTAAAATAATCAATGTAGAATCGAATTAAGACTTGTGATTTACACCCCTAGTTAATTGTAACTTATATTTTTTCCCTAGCTTGAGCACTGCAGTACACACTGTGTCACATATGATCAGTTAGCAGACACAAGCACTAGCTGAACACGACACAAACATAGACAAATACAACATGGGGTCACACACAGTCTACATCAACATGAGTGCATATAAAATGCATGTCTTAGTTAGAAAATGGGACTTTACCTAAGAAACAGGAGGCTTAGGTCAGTCCCCTTAACTGAGATTTGGTTGAGTGACTTTTAAATGACTTCCACTGAGGTGGATTGACAGGTTTTGCCTTTTGAATCAAGGTCAGCTTAGTGCTCAGCTTGGCAGTCATTAATTACTGCCACACATTTTAAAGATGTAAATCAATAGAAATAAGAATCAATTCAATGTGTATTTATTTAAAAACCTAAAATGTAAGGAAAGTTTTGTCAAAGTTTTGTCTTTCACTTCTGCTCTTTACAGGTTCATTCTTAAGATTGTCTGCCATCCAAAGCTCCAATCATGTAAGGATTTTTGCTTTGCTTTCTGTAATAACAACTGGAGTGGCTCACTGCATTACGTTTTGGGTCCTGTAATGAGTCAACAGCCTTGAGACAGCAGCTAAAGTGAATAGTAGAGTGCGTGAGAGCCTGAGAAATGAAGGAGGAATGTACTATGTGACCACTGAAAATCCACCTGAACGCTGATGTAAGTAACTGGGCTAAATATAATGTAGCTTGAATATCATATCTACTGTTGAAACTACCTTTCATATGATACTGCATTTCCCCATGTGTCTTGCTCTCGTTTTTTGTAGACTGGCAGATTTATAATAATCTGTGATCCTGAAATCATGAGACATTGCTTTTCCAAGCAAGAGTATTTTTGCCATTTTGAATGATTTGTAGTGCCAATGTTTCTTTGATCTCCATACTCTCTGGTAGAGCCTGTAAAAGGGTTACATTTTTCATCTGTTCTGAGACCAGATCCGCAGTTAAAGCATATTAAAATTAATGTCTTACAGAAAGTCAATTCATTAGTTAGAAATGTTGGTACATTTAATGAGAAACATTTTTCCTTCTAAAATTGTACGAAAGCATACAAAAAAAACTACGAAAGCAGGGGAATATTTTGCTTATTTAAGTTTTAAACTACATTCGTATGTGGTTTGTGGATCAATGCTGGTATTTTTATGTACATATTTGTCTGGATATTAACCAGATCTATATTACATGTACAGATGCATTAACCAGATCTGTATTACATGTACAGATGCATTAACCAGATCTGTATTACATGTACATTACAGACATATTAACCAGATCTGTATTACATGTAGATGCATTAACCATATCTGTATTACATGTACATTACAGACATATTAACCAGATATGTATTACATGTACAGTACAGACATATTCACCAGATCTGCATTGCACGTACTGATGTTGTGAATTTCAATGTTCTTCAAGGAGAGGTTAGGTTGCCAGAGTATTTTTCAAAGACTTTTTCAAGAAAAACTACAGCGTACAGATATAAGTTTTGTGTAAGATGTATTCTCATAATGGGGAGATCCCCAAAGAGGAGGTTAGGAAGAAGTGAGGAGCTTAAAGTTTCAATTTGCATTGAAGGTCTCTGATCACACAAACTCATGGTCATCAGGGGTTTTAACTATTCCGGTCTAATGGGGGTTTTGTTGAGTGTCAGCCTATAGTGGGGTCACTGGGCCATACATATTTTGTGACCCTAGATTCACCCATACAAAGTTATGTTGTATATAATGTTATGTTGTTTCTGATGCATATACAGTCTGATTTTGCAGAAACAAAACCAAACCTGGGGTAAAAAAAAAAACCCCAAAGCTGTCAACATGGAACAGTAATGAATGTAAATGTAACCCAATATGTAAATTGTAATGAAATATGTAATCATACTGTCCCGATCAAAAGTTTAAGACAACTTGACAAATGGCAAAAAATCATATGTTGCATCCTGGCTCTTAACAAGGTTTCAAGTAGAGCTTCAACAAGCTACAAGAAGAAATGGGAGTGAGACAAAACATTTTTTGAGCAATTTATTGATAACAACGCTTAAACTGAAACATGCTGTTTCACAGCTGATCAAAATCTTAGGACCACATGCCTTTAAAAGGCCAAATCTGTGCAAAAATGTGGATTCATTGCCATTTTCTGTCAGGTTCACACTGTCATGACATTCTGATGGCAAAGGCAATTTTTTTCCCCCTTTTTGAACGTGGTCGGGTTGTTGAACTGCATAAGCAGGTCTCTCCCAGCGCCATTGCTGCTGAGGTGGGACGCAGTAAGACAGACATTTGGAATTTCTTAAATGATCCTGAGGTTATGGAACAATAAAGTCAAGTTAAAGACCCAAAAAAATTTCACCAGTACTGAGCCGGAGGATACAATTGGCTGTCTGTCAAGACACAGAACGATCCTCGACCCAAATCAAGGCCGTTACTGGTGCCCACTGCAGCCCCCTAACCCTGAGATGGCATCTGAGACTGAAGGGCTTCAAAACAAAAAACATCTTCAAAGGCCTCGTCTCCTTGAAAACCACAGAATTGGCCGTTTGGACTTTGCAAGAGAGCACCAAACATGGGACACTGAAAGGTGGAAGAAAAAATGTAACCTTGATGGTCCTGATGGTTTGGCGGGCATGACAAGCAGATCCCACCTGAGAATTTTTCTATGTGTCAAAGTGGAGAGGGGCGCCACAATGGCCTGGGTGCTTTTTGGAACAATGGAGCTTCAGGAGGTGCAGGGGTGTCAAATGGCTGCTGGCTATGTCCAGAAGTTGCAGAGAGCTTCCCTCATGACTGAGGACCCTCGTCTGTGTGGTAACAACTGGATTTTTCAATAGGAAAACGCTTCAGTATGCAGTGTCTGCAGGACAAGGGACTTCTTCTAGGAGAATAACATCACTCTTTTGGACCGTCCTGTGCATCCCCCTGATCTAAACCCAATTAAGAACCTTTGGAAATGGATGGCAAGCGAAGTTTACAAAAATTGACAACAGTTTCAGACAATAGATGCCCTTCATGCAGCGTCTTCACCACTTAGAGAAATGTTCCCACTCACATAATGGAAACTCTTGCATCAAGCATGCCGCAACTAATTTTTGTGATCAACTATAATGGTGGAGCTACTCCTTACTGAGTTCATGTTTGAAACTTTGATTTCTGTTTTGGGGGGTTTTACGTTTTTTTGGAGGTGTGGTCCTAAACCTTTCTTCTTGTAGCATATTGAAGCTCTATGTGGAACCTTTAAAAAAATAATAATTTCTTAAAATGTTCTATATGTTGAGCTTTAACAAGCTCACCAGTCTTTATTAATACTAACAGTGTGAGTATTAACAATACTTGCTTAGAATATACAACAAATTCTTAAACCACAGTGCTGATATATGTCAAAATTTTAGCGACCACAAGGCTATACCAGTGAACGACTAGCAATAATATACAGTGGGTCAAAAAAGTATTTGGCAAGGGCCATGTATTGTGAGATTTTGGGCAAAAACCTCCTTCCATCAGTGAGAGCATTGAAGATGAAACATGGCTGGATC
>JBBIGC010000145.1:13900090-13919422 GCA_037576955.1 Lepidarchus adonis
TATACAGAGCCTGTGAGTTATGAGTCCAGTCCAGTTTGTTGTTCAGATGAACACCAAGGTACCTGTAGCTCACCACAGCCTCAATGTCCATAACCTGGATTTTCATTGGCTGCGCTGGGGGATGTTTGTGCCAGCGGAAGTCTACCACCAGCTCCTTGGTCTTTCCAGTGTTTATCTGGAGGTAGTTCTGCTGGCACCAATCCACAAAGTCCCTGTTCAGTTCCCTGTACTCCCTGTCGTCTCCATCAGTGATGAGGCCAACTATTGCAGAGTCATCAGAGAACTTCTGCAGTTCTTATTATTTTATTTTGAATAAAAGCATGGATAAATTTTTCAAGATCTTGATGGAACACAAAATCTCTGACTTTAGCAATGTTTTTAGGGTGCCAGAATGCTGACTTTGAAAGAAATGTATTATGTTCACTGAAGTCAAGGTCTCCATCCATGATTACACCAAGATTTTCAACGTGTTGTTGTTTTAAGGGATCTAATTTCTTCGGTCTTTGTTTCAGAATAGGATTATTTCAGTTTTATCTTTATTTAACTGGAGAAAATGTTGATGCATCCAGTTATGTACGTTATTAAGTCACAGACAATGAATCTATGGAACCAAAGTCACTAGGAGAGACATCATCTGCAAAGCTATTATACAACACATTATTCTCTTTAAGAATTTGACCCAGAGGAAGCATATACAGATTATCCTGTGGGACTCCCTATGTTCTAGAGTTTTTAATGTCCCTATTGATAATATTAGAGAAGTATGCTTTTCTCGCTGTGCCTAATTTAGTGTTATAACGGTGAAGACTCTCTGAAAATGTCGCAGTCGACCTGAAGCATACAGTTTTCCTCCAATGCCCGCTCAGCTTTTCTCTCTACTGATTTGAAACCTCTGAGGAATTTCTCAATGGTGCCCTCTGCTTACCACTTTGACTCTAAGCAGTGCATCAATGACCCTGAGCATTTTAGAGTTTAATGTATTAAGGGAATTACTTGACAAAAACGGAACAGGATATCCCTAGTGTTTTTACTGCTCAATTTCCTCAGCCCCTTAATCGGTGTACTCGAGTAATCCATTTCAATAGCTCACCACTCCACCTCTCATTTTTGTAAATATTTAACGACACTGAAGATTTGATTCAATGTAAAGTAGTAGTGTAGTAGTCAGTGTAAAGTATATATTTTATATCCCCTCAAAATGACTTGTTAGTGATACAAGGTCCCAGGTGTGAATGAGGAGCAGGTGTGTTAAATTTGGTGTTATCACTCTCTCACTAATACCGTTCACTAGAAGTTCAACATGGCATCTCCTGGCAAAGAACTCTCTGAGGATCTTAAAAAAATAATTGTTGCTCTACATAAAGATGGCCTAGGCTATAAGAAGATTGCCAAAACCCTGAAACTAAGCTGCTGCACGGTGGCTAAGACTATACAGTGGTTTAACAGGACATGTTCCATTCAGAACAGGCCTCATCACGGTGGACCAAAGAAGTTGAGTTCATGTGCTCAGTGTTATATCCAGAGGTTGTCTTTTGAAAATAAATGTATGAGGTTGTAGGGGTGTGGGGTCAGCATGTCGATGCTCAAACCACATGTCACACACTGCATTAAATCGGTCTTTATGGTTGTCGTCCCAGAAAGAAGTCTCTTTTTTTATGCACAAGAAAGCCCACAAACAAGCTGACTAATGACATGGATCACTGGAACCATGTCCTGTGGTCTGATGAGGCCAAGATAACCTTATTTGGTTCAGATGGTGTCAAGCAAATGTGGTGGAAACCAATTGAAGAGTACAAAGACAAGTGTGTTTTGCCTACAGTCAAGCATGGTAGTGGGATTAACATGGTTTGGGGCTGCATGAGTGCTGCCAGCACTGGGAACTTTCAGCTCTTTGAGAGAACCATGAATACCAACATGTACTTTTACATACTGAAGCAGAGCATGATCCCCTCCCTTCAAAATGGGCCGCAGGTCAGTATTCCAACATGACAATGACCCCAACCACACCTCCAGGGTAAAGGCCAAACATGTCTCCAGACCTAAACCCTATTGGGGCATCCACAAATGGAAGGTGGAGGAGCACAAGGTCTCTAACATCCACCAGGTTTGTGATGTCATCATGGAGGAGTGGAAGAGAATTCTAGTGGCAACCTGTGCAGCTCTAGTGAACTTCATGCCCAAGAGTGTTAAGGCAGCGCTGGAAAATAATCATGACAAACAAACAAGATTTTGACACACATCATGCTTATTAAATTACTGAATTCTTCTAAAATGAATCCAATGAGTACAGTTTACAGTCCCTTGGGAACAGACTGCGAAAGCTTGCGCACGGAGGGTGGGGCCCATCCATCAGCAGCTCGCTCACACAAACACAGTAAACCACAGTCACATAAACCTGATCTCTCCCATTCTCTGAAAACACACGGAACACTCATAATGCCCTCCCCCACACAGCCAAGCACGAACCTCCCCAGGACCATTACAATATTATTAATGACAGTGGCTGTATGTTTGTGGTTGTGGTCCTGCTGCAGAATAAATGTGGTGCCATTTATAAACCTACCTGATGGTATTGCATGGTGGATAAGTGTCTGCCTATATTTCTCAGCATTAAGGACACAATCCTGATCAAATCTCCAACTCAATTTGCAGAAATGAGTCCCTCACCATGCTTCACTGTTGCCTGTAGACACTTATTTTATACTGCTCTCCAGACCTTTTGTGAACAAACTACCTTCTGCTACAGACAAAAATCGACATTTTTGACTCATCAGTCTAGAGCACCACCAATGCTGCAATCTCTCTGCACCCCAGTTCCTATGTTTTTGTGCACAGTTGAGTGGCATTGTTTCTATGTCAGGGGTATGGCGTTTAGGCTGCAACTATAGCCAGAATTCTGCAGGCAGTAGATGGGTGTACCTGAGTCCCACTGGTTTCTGCCAGTTCTGAGCTGTACTGATGGCACTGCTTAAAAAAGAATTGTGTTTTTCATCTGCAACACTACATTTTCTTGGCTAACCACTGTGTCGAACATCAACATTGTCCATTTCTTTGTGCTTCTTCAAAAGAGCTTGAACAGCACATCTTGGAACCCAAGTCTGCTTTGAAATCTTTGTCTGGGAAATTCATTGATGATGCAGTATCTTTTGAGCTTGTGTCTTGTTACTGCATTAATTTTAGCCATTAATATAATAAATTAATTATAATTTATTAAAAAGATGACAAGTCTATAGCTTCAGTTTCTCTAGTAGCACCCGCATGTAGATTTGGTTTGCAGATGAGTCATTGTCTTGTCATAGAATTTAGAAACCCCAGACACAGACTTAAACACATCTTTACACTTTAAAGTTACTTGTTTCGTACAATAATTTCTGTACGTCTCTTTAATTTACTGATAACTATTTTTTAAAAAGCACTAAAACCTGCCCCCTCAGTTTTTCTTTCTCGCCGTCTGGAAGATTTTCACCTTTATACGATTATATTACTTTTTAATCTCAAATGCTGCTTTTCCAGAAAATTTGTCGAAACGGTACTGCACACTTCGATTTCTAGCTGACTTCCATGTTCACAAGTGACGTCAATATTATGCGACAGCGGAGAAACAGTCATGAAGGGCACTACAGATGGTTGCGCACTGAGATCAACAAACACGTGTAGTGTCTTGAGCTAAAACCTTCATCTACCCGTGTGAGTAAAGCCACTCAGTCTGTACGATTCAATGATCGTTGACTGACACAGTGTACATTTAGTCGGCATTTAGTGCGTCCTCTGTCAGTATCCAGTCTCTTCCTCGCTGAAGGCTGTTTTCTTCAGACCAGAATTGCCAGACTTGCAAATATTATAATCGACAAAGCCGATAGTGTTGATAGCGAAGATTGCACGTTCGGTTCAAAGGTTAATGTGTATTACTTCCATGATCTCGAAGATGTTTGGCCCTTTAGCCTGTGTCCAGATCAGCGGAAATTTCTGTAAGTAGTCCCAGGCTCGAATGGAAGTTGACCTTGTAATCGGGTAGGACTGCTTTTCCTTCTTTTCTAGGAGTCACTCTGCAGGACAGACGTAGGTCTCGTTAACTTTAACAAGTTACCAGGTTGCAGTTCAAAAGGCTTTGCAAGATCTCTAGCACTGCACAGGACCCCAGTGACTTAAACATGTACTGTGTCAGCTGACAACTACCAACACGAGTAGTACATTAAACCAGCGAGGGTTAGCATTCAACCTTTGAGAATAAAGTTAATTTATTGTATGTGTATGACACAGAGGACAAACTACAGGCTAATCAGGCTCAAACTTAAACTATTGAACAAAACAGTGTATGTGTTTAGTAGCATGAACACAGTCACAGCTCTGAATGTAAACTGTTTCTTTGTCGACAGTTCGTTTCCTTCTCTTTTTTACTGTTTTTTAAGTTGTTCATCTGAAGTTTTGATATTTCAGAGCGTTCTGAAGACATGGCTTCACTGGAGTCCTGATACAGACAGCATGGCAATAGAGGCGTCTGTGTCCACAGCTGCTCAGCCTCAAGTTCCAGGTCCTGCTCAGAGGGACTACTATTACTGGCTCCGCTCCTTCGTAGCAGGAGGTACGTCGGTCACCCTGGCTACTTGATGAATTAAATAGTTCAAGATGTTTTGAATAACCATGGAAGCTTATTTGTGCACTCAATGGTATACTGGCAAGCCCTCATTCATTGGTGAACGTCACACCCTGCAATACTTTTCAAAAAGACCGTACCACCACCCCCGCCCCCTACTTTTTAGTAGCTAATTTTTTAACCACACCTGGGAAATCGTAAATCACTGCTGCAAACAGTGCGATGACCTACCCTGTCCTTAGGTTTGAAAAAGCAGAGAGGTCTACTTGGCACAAATGGAGGCCGATTCTCTTTTGTCTCTCTCTCGTTCTCGTTCTCACTCTCGCTCTCTCGCTCAAACAACATCTTTATTGTTATTGTATATAGGAATGTCCTGATCCGATGTTTTTTTGCCTCAGAGTAACTTATTTTTCAGATATATTTTTATTTTCCTGAATAACAATTTCACAGTGCCTTCTTGAAGTATATTAAGGCTATTTAAATCCATTGTATTTGCTTGACAACTGACCACTGAATTCTTGCATTGTCGTCCAAAATGACGTGGACCAGTTTCTTGTCTATTTGTGCCCAGCATGTCTTTGACTGCCTGTTTTGTAGCTGTGCTGTGTAAGAGCCACAATACCGGAGCACTTCAATATCACATGCTTTAAATTAAAAGGGGGGGTTTAGGCACTGGAAACGCATTGGAACTCCAAACATCTGTGGTAAAACTAATGGCAGTTAAATTTGATAAAGAACCTTATAGGTTATGGTGAATCTTGTTGTAAAGCTCTGGTAAGGCAGTATCTGAAATGTGGTGTCAAGGGCTTTTTTGCTGTTTCAAGGATTTTTTTTTTATCTCTTTAAAAGTGTCCACCTGTCTGTGTTGCTTTTGTGCAGCCTTCACCAGAGTTATGTGACTGAACTCACTTTATTCCATTGAGTGTTTACTTTTATGGAGTCGTACGAAATTATTATATGACAATACATTTGTATTAAATTAAGTAGTATTAAATTAAGCTCTCTTACTGCCACCTCGCAAAATTTTTGTATAACAAACATTACACAAGGCTGTTGGACTGCTTTCATTTTGCAGTTTAATATATACTGCTCAAAACATTTAAGAAACACTATATGTATATGGGTATCTGATATATACTGTATACTGATATGGACTGGGTAATGTCTAGGAGCAAAAGAAGATTCAAGATGTTTATTCATCACATGCCACTCGGTTTGATGAAAATGAAAATGATCAACCTGCAAAGGGCTGAATTCAAAGACAAACTTAAAATCAGAGTTTTAAAAATGATGCAGCGGGCCAGTCCATTTTGCAGAAGTTTAATTCAACTCATCATGGCACTCCAGCAGTTCGAATGGCCCCCACATTTCCCCACACAATGTCTCTAGTATGCAGTGCTGACAGATCTATCGTATTTTGGGGGATTTTCTCAAAATTTTGTATTTATTTTGCACTGTGTTCTGAGTTTCAGTGGTAAATGGTTATGAATATAGTCAAAAAATATTTTTAAAAATAGAGAAGCATAAATGTGTTCTTGGTATGATATCAGTATCATTTTACTTTTTAGGTAGACAATAATTCAAAATGTATTTCATAATTCAACTGTTTTATGAGTTAAATATGACTTTTACTTTACCCTGAGCTAAAAGATTTAACCAAGATTTAGTTGCTATGATTATTTTTTTGTAGGAGTAGCAGGATGCTGTGCCAAGACCACCATTGCACCTCTAGACAGAGTGAAAATTTTGCTTCAAGCTCACAATCCTCATTACAAACATTTAGGTAAGCTATATCTTGCTACACAATCTAAAATAAAAGTCTCAAGGAAAAACTTTTTTTATCAATTAATTATATGATGAAGTGGCAAGAAAAAGTAAGTGAACCCTTTGGCACAAACTGGTTTCATGGATTATTTGGTCATAAAACATGATCATTTAAGTTAATTAAAAAGTATTAGAATGGTGTGTCTATTGTGGACTATTCTTTCATACAGAACTGTTTCAGCTCAGCCATAATTTTAGGTTTGAAAGGCATGAGGTTTTCATGTTGGAATGTGGTGCCTTTTTACCCAATATGTTGTTGTGTATTTTTCCCAAATTATTCTTTGTTACATCAGTCCTTTAAACATTATTCCAGTAGCATTGTTTACGGTCAAGTTGCCATTGGCCAACCTCAGCTGCTCACTGTTCTTCCCCATGGTTTCCTGCCATGGACACCCTGCTTGTTAAATTTTTTTGTGTATAGTAAACTTATGAACAGACATGTTACCCAGTTCCCAGTGAGTTCTTCAAGCATTTGGCTGTTATTGTGTTTTTATACAGTATATATTACTTCACTGGGGAGGCTGCTTTGTGCCTTTGGAGTCGTTTTTACTCACTTCTAGGCAGACAATGCTACATTGACTCTTTTTAAATAACTGTGGACTGATGTATATCTAAATATTTATTTGCAACCATTTAAAGTTTTATTCAAAGCAGTAGTTCTTTTTCAGATCTTCTGAGATCTTTTTTTTTTATCAGGCATGGATATCACTAGATGCTTCTTGTGAATACCAAACTCAAAATGTGAGTTTTTTATTAGTCAAGGTAGTTTTAGCCCTACATTTGTTTTATTGATCAAACTCCATGTTTGCTTACTCCTGAGTCTGATAAGTAATTAGCCTGGGGGGTTCACATACTTTTTCCAACTTAAATTGTTTTGTTTAAATATAATTAGAAGTATTTGAAAATAAAACACCTGATACCAAACTCAAAGTCTGCACTCTTTGTAGGTGTGTTTGCAACTCTCAAGGCTGTGCCAAAAAAAGAGGGCTTCCTGGGACTTTACAAGGGGAATGGAGCAATGATGGTCAGAATATTCCCATATGGAGCAATTCAGTTTATGGCCTTTGACAATTATAAGAAAGTATGTCAACCAGTTTTCTTATGTATAATTAATAATTAAAGTACGTAATATGTAATATTTTATCTGTGGTATTTGGAAAACAACATAAAAAATATTAATTTAGTTTCTCAGGACACAGCTTGGGATATCTGGGCACATTCATCGGCTTATGGCTGGATCTATGGCAGGTATGTTATATTTATCATCCACTTCATCAAATCATATGTCAATGGCGGTGGGTTGAAGCACAGCAAACTTTTATATTCTTCTTGCTTTAACACCATTAACGCAGTGAATCGGCTAATTGGCAATAACTGGTTGAACTTCGATGGAAATAACTATTCTCTGCCTAGCTGTGTCCTATAGTGAATTTAAGTAAGTTGGTGGTCTGACTAACCTTACTTTTCTCACAGGAATGACTGCAGTCATTTGCACTTATCCACTTGATGTTATCCGTGCACGCCTGGCATTTCAGGTGACAGGAGAGCATCGCTACACTGGCATAGGAAATGCCTTCCAGACCATCTACTTAAAGGTATAAACATTAAGGGTGAGGCATGTGCATGATAAATTACGTTACATAAACTGTATCTCTTTACTCTGTGTATATAATGGGTATTTTCAGTACTTTTAAGTATGTTTTAGACCAATCACAGAAGTTACTGCATAATTTGCTTAGAAACAAATATGTTACAAATGTATCATTGACCTTTTACCATTATCCTTTATATCATATCACTATTATATCATTCATCATTACCTTTTGTCATTATCTTGACATATTGCTTTTAATAATAAATTTTTCTTCCGATTCCTTTTGAGTGTAATTGTTAAAACAATGAATAAAAAATTTACTCAGCTCTTAGCATTGCTAAATTCTGCTTCTGCATTTCATCTGATCCAGCTTATTCTCAAACATCCAAAAAGTAAATGTTGTGACAAGTATCAAGTATAACAATGTCACATTTATCCATTATCACCTTACCTTATAAAAAGAAAATAATTTTGATCAAGAATATCAGAATGGTTTCCCTTTTCCAGCTGTGCTTTCTCTTTTAAGGAGGGTGGCATCTCTGGATTCTACCGTGGTTTAACTCCTACCATTATTGGAATGGCTCCCTATGCAGGTATTCATACTCGATCGTCATTGTGAATAGTTCTTTTTTCCTATGAAGTTTTCTCAGTTTTGTTGGAAACTGGACCTATGCTAGTGACTTCTTCATGGTTCGAGGAAGTGAATCCCTGTTTTGTTTTTTTTCTTAAGGATTTTCTTTTTTCACATTTGGCACCCTGAAGAGTCTGGGGCTGACTCATTTCCCTGAGCTCCTAGGCAAGCCATCACTGGACAACCCTGATGTTCTGGTCCTGAAGACGCATGTTAACCTGCTCTGTGGAGGTGTCGCTGGGGCCATTGCTCAAACTATATCGTGAATATGCAATTTTATATACTTGCAATTTTTAAATCAATATGTAAATTTTATGTTTTGTAGATAAGAAAAGAGTACATTTTGAAATACTATAGTTTAAGCTGTTTGTACTCTATGGGCAATTTAAAATGTAATAACCGTGAAAAGTGCAGTTACAGAGTCAGAAACCTCTGATGTTTGGTTAGTAATTTATGTCTGACTAATCTTTAATTCGATAAGTTCTTCATTTTCTAGGACATTAAACTAGCAGAAATTTACAACCCTGTAATTTCAGTTATAGTTAATTCCATGGAAGCAAAATGGACCAAAAATGACAGCTTTACTGTAACACAGCCACTGGAGTAAAAAGTTGGTTTGCACTCATCTGGTATTGTTACTTTAGAGTTAGATGAAGTACAGTATTGTTTTTATGTTGCTATCTGAATTAGTCTTGTTTTTGACCAGTACAAAATGTTATTGAGTTAACATTAATGTTTTTGTACAACAAAAATAAGAAATTTTTGTTATATTGGAAATATATTTGAACTTTATGAGCTGTACTTTTAGAAGTCTTATTACTTTCTTCTCTTGTATCTCTGCCTTGTTCGAGCTAGATATCCTCTAGATGTTGCTCGAAGGAGAATGCAGTTAGGAGCAGTACTTCCTGATTCTGACAAATGTCTGTAAGTGTCTAGTGTGTTTTTTTTATAACCATTCTGAATGTTTGCAGTATAAGATGTGTTACAAGCCTCATTAACAGGTCTGATCAAATGGGATATTCTAGAACATCCTTCCACATTCACACCATTTTAGAATGTATCTCTTTATATATTTACTTTGGTCCAGTGACAACACACACCAGCAGATGCTATGCAAAGGTTAGTTCTGTACACAGCCATACGGTTAAATTATGTCAGACTTTGAGATTGAGAACTTTAAAGGGTTTAGGGGAGATACATATTAGATAAGCAGATCATGTTAATCCAGCCAATTCAATGTCCCTCACCTATCGGGATGCTTTTGTGTCTGTCACCATCTTAGACCATTATACAAACCTCAGAAGTTGTGACATTTTATAAAGTACAATACAAACAAGAACCTATGATTTCTTAATTCCTTTGAATATTAATTTAACTGACAAACATATGAAGAAAAGTTTTGCATGGATTATCTTAAATGTTTTTGTAAATATAAAGAAATTTAGATTTAGATGTTTGCAATGCATTTAAAAAGTTAGGACAGAGTGATTGTTGCCTGTTAGATCAGCTCTTCTTTTAATAATTCTTATTAATCCTCTGCATGAAAAGAATATGAATTGTTGCAGTTTTGTATGTGGAAGCTTTGCCTATTTTTTTCTTGAAACAATCTGCTCAAAAGCTGATAGTCATTGATTGATAATCCTCTGTAGGATGTGCCATATATTTTCAATAGGAGATATGGATTCAGACTAAGTCAATTCAGAATGTCATTTTTGTACTTTTGTCAGTTAAAAAAAGGTTGGAGAGAATCTTATGCTTGTTTTTTCCTTTCATTATTTCTGGAAGCTTTATAAATGCAGTGTAACAATCTCACATGTTGTTGCCTATGGCCTGAGATGTATGTTTTCTCTGAGCAGTAGCCTGACGAAGACCCTCAAGCATGTATACAGCCAGTATGGGATTAAAAAAGGACTGTACCGTGGACTTTCCCTCAACTACATCCGCTGTGTACCATCCCAAGCTGTCGCCTTCACTACATATGAGTTTATGAAGCAGCTCCTGCACCTGAACTAGAGCAGCTGGTCATCCTCATTTTTACAACAAGAGCAAGTTGCCATACATCTCCTGGGAACATCACAGAAGCACTGCCAGCATTGCCAAACACCTCTTGCATTTTCAGATTTCTCTTTGGCCTCCCTAGCATGGCCAGTGGCCTAGAGAAAAGTCTCAGCCACTGTCTACAGCAGCTCTCAGCAACTCCCTACATGTATTAGGGGGAATCCCCATAGCAGTCATCACTGGAAATGATTAACTTGTGACAGAACATTGGTTACACTGAACAATCTGCCTTAACCAGTCAGTGAGCTTCTGCCACAGAAGATTTCTTGTGTGAGCAAAACAAGTAATGCACAATGTCTTTTTTTTCTATCATTGCCAGCTATATGTTTGTCAATTACTTTATAGTGGTAATTGTATGTATAAACCATCTGTCAGCTTTTAAGACCCTTATGTGTAATGCAAAGTCTTTACTAAAACTTCTGGTGTCTTAATCTAGATTTAGCTTTGTTCTGAATGAGTTTTGGACCAGGCATAGTGGTCATTTTCAATCAATAATTTGCCATAATTATTACAATCGCCACTCGGTGGCAGTCTTGAGTGAAAACAGCAGGTGTATCAGTGAAACCCTAAGTTACTGTGTTTAATGCACTATACATGCCTTTGCTTACAGTTGCTGCTCTCTGTAGCAAAATTCATGATTGTTAAATAAGTGTTTGAGAGAAAATGTTTACTCATGTAGATTTTTCACATTTGTCACAGAGCCTTGTTCGATCATTGTAAAATCATTCATTACCTACTGATCAT
Organism: Lepidarchus adonis; assembly: GCA_037576955.1. Lineage (NCBI taxonomy): Eukaryota > Metazoa > Chordata > Actinopteri > Characiformes > Lepidarchidae > Lepidarchus > Lepidarchus adonis. Next base: position 13,911,536 of record JBBIGC010000145.1, read on the forward strand.
CATAATCTGTTGTGTCATGGTGGATGAAAGGCCGCTGAATCAAATAATCTTAATGAGAAGGTTATCATGATTTGCACATGGTGGTTTGTGGAAAATAAGGGAAATACATGTTCATGAAAAGGTGTTGAAAGATTCAGAGACATTTTAGCATTATTATTTATGTGATCACAGTAGATTTTATTTGTGCAGACATACAAAATGCAGTTAAATAGGATGGAACTTTGTCAAACAAATGTCATTGCCTTTTGTACTATACTATCATCTCATGTCTGCTTGTCCAGTGCGTACACAAATTAAATGTTATTTTTCTGTTTGTGTAAAACATGACCTGCTGTGGTTTGTTTTACTCTAATGACTAAAACTGCTATAAAACACTTCATTTGAGGTGGATTTCTAGGATAAAGGTGTCAGTCTTTTTTCTTTATTTTACATAAATAATATGTACAGGCCAAAAGATTGAAGTCACCTGATTGGCCTTTTTTTCTTAACATCATTATTTTTATCTTAAAGTTTGTTTTTAATGCTGGATGTATATGATTGTGATGATGTCTGAGATAATGCTAAGAGTTACTGCAGCTACATCAATGCACAGGAGGACAAGAATTGTTTTATAGATTTAATTATCTTTACTATTATTTCTAAATGAGTAACAGGACAAATAAAGAAACCCCTTCTATGAGCATGTGTCTAAGTTCAACTGTATAATCAAGGCAGTGATGTATACGCTGCCCTTGTTTTTATGTATATGGCTTCTCTGGAGTTTGTTTCTCTAAAAAACTCATTATTGGCACTGTTCCTCTTGAGAGGCCTAAAATTCACATTCCCCATGTTCGTTTGTGGCGTCACAGCTATGGCTTAACAGTTCATGGTGTAACATTGCACTGCTTGTGTCAAACTGTGATGTTGAGATCATTTTGACGGTTGATTTATGGTAACCTAGCTCATAGGTCCTCCCACAGCCTGTCTAAGCAGTCTATTGGGATGATGGAAACTTTCCATCATCTAAAATGTGTGAAAATACACAAACATGACAGTAGGGTTCTGTTAGGCTGTATAATCCAACACTCAATTTGTTAAAAAAAAAAAACATGGTTCCTGCAAATTAGTGAAGGCACCCTCTAAAATTATGAAGATGGAGTGAACATAAAATGTTTGAAGAAAACACACAGGTTGTGTCCTGAATGTTTGAAGTCCATTAATTTTGCCACTACTTACATGTACCACTGGGTTCTGTGCATATGTTTCACACACCTACATGTGACCTAATGATTCAGCCCGAAAATGATTTCTGTTTTTGTGGGTGGTCACACTTGGGTCAGATCAGGTGTAAAATAAGTATAATATATGAACCTAACTGGAGCATGAATACATCAGTCAGTGATTTCACCTCATATTTTTTATTTCTACATTTAATGCTTAATTCAGGATTTCCAGCCCTGTAGTGGGCAGTGCCATTTTATTAAAAACGGGGGTATCTGTGTGGTTTCTACAGTGACAATTAGTACATTTGTGTGTGTGTGTGTGTGTGTGTGTGTTGATTGTGTTATGACTTATTAATACTTAGTGATAATGCAAAGTAACATTTTAAAATTTCTTTAATCAAATTCATGTTCACTTCTGTAAATAGGTAAACAATGCATATTGCTTAAAGTTCTCTGACTCTTCAGTCCCTGCTCCGTGCTAATGCAAAAACCACAGGTTCCTATAAGCAGCTGAGTGAGGGTCAGAAAATGAAGCTAAATGAGGCCCACAAAGCAGGATATGGCACAATTTCTGTTGTCTGGAATATCATTTAGAAGTATGATGTTCATACAAGAATTCCTAAAACGAGCAGAAGAACTTCTGACTACCAGAATTTTGCATGCTGTGACATCAGAAGGAGGGTGTACTGTTGCTGTTTAGTGATATATTAATGACCTGTTCCTCAAAATAACTGAGGTGTCCTACAGTAACAGGTGTCATTTTCCCTTTCCCTGTTTTATACCAGAATGCACTAATCAGTTTATTAACATGTAGGTGTGACAGTGAAGGGAAAACACTCAAAGTACTCCAGGAACAGGGCTGGGAATCACTGAACCAAATTACCCTGTTTTGTTTGGAGCCGGAAGAGCATGCTGTCTGCTTTCTCACTTATTTGCATGGACCACTGAAGTGTTATATGATGCTGCTGCTTGAAGCCTGTGGCCTATTTGACTGGTAAATATGCTGTGTACAAAATACTGTTTGTGGTTCATAGTGTGGAATATAATATGTGTCTCATGCACACCAAAAGGTTATAGCACAATGTAGCTATCATTCCTTCCAGTTAGTAGAGTTAGTAATGTAGTCAATTAGCAGTTTTGATTTTGTACTATTTTTTATCTGTGAACAGATCAGTTGGAGTGCTTGTGAATAGAAAAGGCAGGTTGTTGACTGCAAGTAGTTCTGTTTTCTTTTTCACAGTTAGTGTGCAGCTTTATCTGTTCTTGTCAGTGAGTCTGAGACACTAAACCTCAAATGATAGTGTGGTTAAAGTGCTTTAGATTTGATGGCAGACTGATTCAAGCGCTCTTGCAAGCATATCTGTGATACAAACTTATAGTATAGATTAAATATGGAAGAGTGTACAACTAACATTAACCAGAAAGGTAACTGTACATGCGTAGTATGTAGCTCTACATTTAGAGTAATCCATGGCTGGAGAATCAGCATAATGTTCATGCATTTGCATGTGGTATCTATAGATATCAGAGACATGAGCTTGTATATATGTGTGTGTGTGCGTGTGTGTGTGTGTGTGCGCATGTGCGTGTGCACATTTATGTGTGCAATAGAGAAGGGGAAACACATTCTGAGACAGCCTGCAGCTGGATGTTAGTTAGGAAACGGGTTCTTGTCCTAAGAGCAGGATGCCTAGCTACACAGTGACCGTCGCTACAGGCAATCAGTGGTTTGCTGGTACAGACGACTACATCTACCTAACCCTGGTGGGAACAGAGGGCTGCAGTGAGAGAACTCTGCTGGATAAACCTCTTTACAATGACTTCGAAAGAGGAGCGGTAAGATCTTTAGTATCTTAGCAGTTTTGTGTCCAAGAAGGTGTCCACCTGCCTTCTCATAGATAGAAGAGAATAGAAGCTTTATTGTCATTGTACGTGTATAAAAAATTGAAGTCAGTGCTTATTAGTATAATTTTTTTTAAAATAAGGGTTCTTTGACTTTTTTAATCCAAGGTGGACTCCTACGACATTACTGTGGGGGAGATCCTTGGTGACATTGAAGTCGTGAAGATTGAAAAGAAGAAATACTGGGTGCATGATGACTGGTACTGTAAATACATCACAGTGAAGACTCCCTCTGGAGATTACATTGAATTCCCCTGTTTTCGTTGGGTGGTGGATGACAAAGAGGTGACTCTTCGAGATGGAAGAGGTAACATCTGTTATGGTGATGGTTTTGACTGTCACGTTATGAATGAATAAGTCTCACACAAAAAGTGATATTGAAAATATAGTAAATCATACTCACATATGTGCTAATTAAGTTTTGAAAAATTACAATATCTCTGATCTTATGAAATAATTTGGGCGCGCCTGGTCAAATTATATATAAAGAACACACTTTTGCACATTTCAGGTCACTGATTCTATTTATCTGCTGAATTTAAAATATTGGAAAAACTAAAACATAACATGTATACATATTTCACAGCATAATTAAGTAAGTAAATAATGTGGCAAACATTTTCAGAAATTTTTATAAATAGAATATAAATCAGTACATCTCAAATAAATCAGTTCCCTGTAGAAGATGTGTTATTTATATGAGAATATAACAATTTATTTTTTTTTCATCAGGGTAAAAAAGGTCATAAAATCCTTTCTCCATGTATATTTTGCAGCTCGTTTGCCGCAGGATGACAAAACAAGGGTGGCGAAACAGCACAGGCGCAAAGAGCTGGAAATCAGACAAAAGACATATAGGTTTGACTCTGAACCCCCACAGAAAAAAACATCCAAGAAGTTTTCACGATTTCAGATTAGAACATCGTTTTATTTCTTCAAAGTATTTTAATTCTCCAAAACAATGGACTACACTTCCTTAAAACTATGTATATATGAGAATACAGCATTTTCACTGTTTAACAGTGTCAAACAGTAACCTGAAAGACAATACACTTCTAACCAATTTTGTCCACAGTGTTGTACAAGTATGACTGGTAAATGATTAATAAATGATGTTTCTTGTTCAAGATGGAAGGAATGGCATCCTGGTTTTCCAATGAGCATTGATGCTAAAACCCATAAGGAGCTACCACGAGACATCCAGTTCGACAGTGAGAAAGGGGTCGACTTCATTCTCAACTACAGCAAAGCGTGAGTTCCGAGGAGTGAAAGTACAATACAAACCTACCCCTAAACCTACTGAGGTTGAGTTTATGGAAAATCCAATAGAAGGAGTTAATGGAATTAATGGAAGATACCTTCATACATTTTAAAACGTTTTGGCCTGTTTCAGCCAACCCTTGCATAATGGAACTCCTTGCATTAGAAAACAATTAACTCATTCTGTGAGTAAGTTCTAGATCACTACAGATATGGCTGTCTTATAGGAAGGTTATACAAAGAGTTATTGAGGTGGAGACATAAGGTGTTATAACCAAACCCAGTCTCCCACACCCCTGATGCTTTTAACAGAAGAGTTATTGTACAGCATGTTGTGTCATATTTGCATAGTTTCCCTCTAAGCCTAAATACACTACATGTTTGCCTATGACTTGTTTGTCCATTAGCTTGAGGTTATTTATTTTGAATCTATCCATTAATCAGTATTTTCAACATATTACACTTTCTTCTGTGAAGTCTAAGAATAATATTTTCAGCTCATTCTTGGCCTTGTTTCGTAGAGGTGTTGCAGTATATCATTGTTACTCAAAAAAGTAATTAATTACTGGAAGTATAATCTGGCATTACTTTACCACTACCACTGTAAGCATCTTATGTACAGTATACCCACATTGAGTTCATTGTACATATTAATATTTTTCTCTTGAAGGCATGTGTAAGGCAAGTGGCCCAGTAACTGTAATGTGCTACACTGCTCTTTGGCAAAATCAAAGGAATCCTCCCTCTATTAAGGATAATTATAACATAATTAACACTTTGCATCTTGTGATTAGCTAATTTTCAGCTGTCATTCATTTTGCTGCGCATCTAGGAAAGGGGTTTTAAGCTGACTGTATATTGATAAGCTCAGTGTAATGAAATGTATGTGGAGTATTTGCATGAAAACATGCAGCTGCAGAATCACTCTGAGAACTCAAGGGGCCAATGCCCAGTCTGTCTGTAACTTTGTGGCTTTTCAAGTCGTTTTCTGAATGACTGCTTCATTTTCCACAGAACAGAACTGCAAAGTAATTAGCCACAGGCCAAACAAAGTTAATAACAGGTCAAACTCTCTATCGTCAGGTTTGTAGGAGGAAGTTTGTGCGTGGGCTGAGTGCAATAATATTTAGTTATAGACATTAACCTACACGTAACCACAAACGTTTAAACAAGAACCTAACATAGAAACAAACTTGGAATGAAACACAAGCACTTAAACACAGATTTAAATACAAAACAGAACACAAAACACCTGCAGAAGTGCGGAGACAAACATGTGGCAGAACCCCAAAACACCTGATAAGACCTGGGATTCCTCACAACTCTTCTCCTAGTCTGCCTTTCTGCCTTACATTCTGTTACTAATACATTCAGTTGCTCTATCCTGGCTGTTCTTCCTCTTTCAGGATAGAAAACCTTTATGTTAACCAGTTCATGCACATGTTCCAGTCTTCATGGGGTGATTTCTCTGATTTTGAGCGGATCTTTGTGAGAATCAAGAACACAATATCAGGTAGAGAATAATTTCTGAATTTTTCACATTTCTTATTGGTCATCCCCTTGTGCCCAGAATTTAAAGCTGAGTAAATTAAACCAACCTTAAAAGTATGCATTGGTGGTTGTCATAATCTCACTCCCATAATGTGCACATTGTTGTTCTAACCTAGTTTGCAAAACTTAGGGATAGAGGGAAAAAATGTGGGGGTCTTTGAAGTCCACTTAGAGAGCCACTGTTAAGCATACAGGTGCATCTAAAAAAAAATAGAATGTTGTGAAAAAGTTCCATATTTCTTGACATTCCTTTCAGAAAGTGAAATCCATATATTATATAGATTCATTACACATAGAGTGAAATGTCAAGCCTTTATTTCTTTGAATTTTGATGATTATGGCTTACAGGTAATAAAACCCCCAATTCACTGTCTCAGAAAATTAGAATATTGTGAAAAAGTTCAATCTTGGAAAGTCATGGTGTCACACTCTAATCAAGTTTCCTGAGCCTTTTATATGGTCTCAGTCTAGATCAGGAAGCTACACAATCCAGGGGAAGACTATTGTAAAGAGGAAGACGAGAGCCACCAAAACCAACAATACAGATGACCTGAAGGCTGAGATCAAAGCAACCTGGGCTTCCATTACACCTCAGCAGTGTCACAGGCCTCCATGCCATGCCACATTGATGCATTAATTCATGCAAAAGGAGGAACAACCAAGTATTGAGTGCATATGAATGAACATACTTTTCAGAAGTCTGACATTTCTGTTTAAAATATCCTTTTTTATTGATCTTATGTGATATTCTAATATTCTGAGTCAATTTTGAGTTTAATTATCCGTAAGCCATAATCATTCCAGGAAATAAAAGCTTGACATATTTCATTGTATTTAATGAAACTATTTATATAATATTAATTTCACTTTCTGAAAGGAATGTCAAGAAATATTGAATGTATTCATGATATTCTTTTTTATGTACCTGTATATGCAGTATGACAGTATGTAAATTTTTATGACTATGGCATTTTTTTTCCTTTTTCCCAGAGTATGTGATGCAGCACTGGAAAGAAGACTTCATGTTTGGATATCAGTTTCTAAATGGCTGCAATCCTGTCATAATCAAGAAGTGCACAAAAATACCAGAGAAATTTCCAGTAACAAATGAAATGGTGTCTGACTGCTTAGAAAGAGACCTCACCCTGGATGAGGAGGTTGAGGTAAACACCAGAGCAGACTCTATAGTATCTATGACATGCCTGATAAAGACAGCTATCTCCTCAGTCTACTTTTTTTCATCCATCAATGCGTGTTCTTTGTGGTTCACAGGCAGGAAACATATATATAGCAGATTTTGAGATAATGGAGGATATATCTCCAAATGCTACAGACCCGTGCACCCTGCAGTATCTGGCTGCACCAATTTGTCTGCTGTACAAGAACAGCCAGAACAAGATTTTGCCAATTGCCATTCAGGTATTTATCTGGATATTCTTCTGGGCAAACATTTTTGTGTTTTGTTTGGAGAAAAAGTGCATGTTTTGGCTTTTTTAATTGCTATATATATATATATATGACTGTATGATACTTCTGATGTTGTAGTTGTAATGTGACTCAGTGAGCTCTTGACATTAATACATCAAATCAATCCAAATATAATTCTTGACTGTCATTCTACTGTAAGAGATACCATATCTTAGCTTGCTGCAAACCATGATGACATAACCATAACACAAACTTCTGATGTGTTTAAAAGCTCAGTCAAACCCCTGGAGAAGACAGTCCCATCTTTCTCCCCAGTGATGATCAGTATGACTGGCTGCTGGCTAAAATTTGGGTGAGATCATCTGACTTTCATGTGCACCAGACGGTGTCGCACCTTCTCAGGACCCATCTGATGACAGAGGTTTTTGGCATCGCCATGTTCAGACAACTGCCTGCTGTTCATCCTGTTTATAAGGTGTGTGTGTGTGTGTGTGTGTGTGTGTGTGTGTGTGTGTGTGTGTGTGTGTGTGTGTGTGTGTGTGTG